>RJVU01073043.1:9712103-9725644 GCA_003731715.1 Anabarilius grahami
CACACACACACACACACACACACACACACACACACACACACACACACACACACACCTCTTTTTAAACTGAACAAAAAAGCCTGGCAATAACTTTGAATAAGCAAAGTGGGACATCAGGGTGAATATCTCCCTGCAGCTTTTAGACCTGAATCACTGTGATTTCACCTTCTTTAGTTTAAGTTGACTAGATACAATAGAAAAATATTTTTAGTCTTGTGTACCAGACACTCAGGTTTACAGGTTATTTTGGCAAAGCTTGACCCTGTTTTCATTTCCTTGCTGTTGCTGGTGATCCCTAGGAGGAAAGATAACCTGGCTGGAAGACATTCCCCTCCAGCACAACAAAAAACAGCTCTATAGAAACGGCAGCAGTAATGCCATAGAAACTGTCCCCACTGAAGCTTCATTCAGTGAAACAGGGGCAACTGTACTGTACATTCATGGCCAAGGAAACTCAAAACAAAGCAAATTTTTCTCTTTGTAGACTATTGAACATGTATACACGTAAATAGTATGTAGTCTTATGTTATGTGATAAGAAAGCAAAAAAAACTAAAACATCTTGTGTTGTGTTGTCGTAGGTGCCTCTCTGAAAGACACTAAGAAGGAAAAGAAAAACTTAATAGAAATTTAGATTAGTCTATGTTTATATTCTTGTTCTATTGCAGTTAGGACAGACTCAAAAACACATTCAAGTCAAATTGTATAAACAAATCAGAATCAGAATCAGAAAGAGCTTTATTGCCAGGTATGTTGTTTACACATACTAGGAATTTGTTTTAGTGTTTTAGTGACACTAAGTGTTTTAGTGTTTTAGTGACAAATTAGTCCAAATTTAGTCCAAATGCTTGGACCTGAAAAAGTCCTCAATGGCAGCCTTACATAATGTTGGTCACTTGATGCTCTTTTGATCATACTTTTATCTTAAATTCTAATTATATTATTGATAAGACAGTTTTATTATTTTCGTTTTGACAAACATGTGCTGTATTTAAACAAAACCTCAACCATATTAAAGGTATATAGGTTTCAGTTTATCAGACAAATGTTTGACCTTTATGTTATTCATGAAGGAGGGCATCTATAAATGAAGATAAGAGCATCTCATGTGTCTCCAGCAACACAATGTGATGAGATGTTCATGGAACATGACACCTTGACAATTCAGTTTTGCATACCCACCCAAGCTCTCTGGGGCTGTGCAAGAAAAGTGTTCACATCTAGATGCAAAGTGTAAATGATTTGTGTATGAGAATGCAATTTATGTAAATGTGTTTGGGGAATAGGTAAAAGACTCTTTTCAGTAGCATTATATAACAGCTATATTGGACGAAAGCTGAAGTTTAAGATATAAAAATATATAATATTAAATTGTTGTTTATAAAAATATTTTTGTCACTGGTATAGAGGTCATGATTATCAGTCACACCATAGACAGCATTTAAGATAAATAACTACATGGACAGAACATTTGCATTCATTTAATGATGTATTTTTAGTCAAAAATATGTTGATTTTTTAGTAGAAGTAATACCATCTTTCAATACATTATAAGTAATTTCCCATTTAAAAATACTTATACCATTCAATAACACTATCTCTTATTACAGTGAAGGAGTGGATACCACCTCAGTGAAATGAGAAATTATATACATATAAACCAGAACCATTAAAGGATTAGTTCACTTTAAAAAGAAAATTACCCCAAGATTTTCTCACCCTCAAGCCATCCTAGGTTTACATGACTTTCTTCTTTCTGATGAACACAATCGGAGTTATATTAATAAATATCCTGATGCGTCCAAGATTTATAATGGCAGTGAACAGGACCAATGCATCCATTATAAACATACTGCACACAGGGGTTAATAAAGTCCTTCTGAAGCAAAGCGATTTATTTGTAAAAGAAAAATATCCATATTTAACATGTTATAAAGTAAAATATCTAGCTTCCCCCTTAACTGACATCTCTTTTTTCTTAAGTTGAATACGGAAGGCGTAGGACGTAGCGTAAGCGTTTTGAACTGCGAGAGGCGTTACACTTACTTCGTAAGTTGAATACGGAAGGCGGTCTGGCGAAAGCTAGATATTTTACTTTATAACTTGTTAAACATGGATATTTTTCTTACACAAATGCATCGCTTTGCTTCAGAAGGCCTTTATTAACCCTTGTGCTGAGAACGTTTATGATGGATGGATGCACTTTCTTGAGCTTCAAACTCGTTGGTCCAGTTCACTGCCATTATAAAGCTTGGACACAGGCAAGGATATTTATTAAATTTAACTCTGATTGTGTTCATCAGAAATAAGAAAGTCATATACACCTAGGATGGCTTGAGGCTGAACAAATCTTGGGGTAATTTTCATTTTAAAGTGAACTAATCCTTTAAAAGAAGCATTTTGTCAAAGGTGCAGCTGACGATTGTGAACTGATGTTTTTGTATACAATTCTGATTACTTTCTGTTTACATATGAACTTGGATAAATTTCCACATTCTGTTTTTTTATTATGATTATTACTATTATTTCTGTTCATTACTAAAATGGATAAAACCTTTTTAACGTTTCTTCTTCAGCAGATCACCTCCCAGCAGGTTTGACATTATCCTGGAAGTAGCCAGGGTTGGTGATGTTGCCAGGAGGTTTGTAAAAGGCCACAGTGATGAACTTGCCTTTTCCATCTGATGCCAGGCCGACCCCAACCTGGTCTGTAGACCTCCAGATCATCTGGGTGAAGTTACCTGTGCACATATGAAAGGTTTTTTTCTGGTGTAAATATTCAATTATGGTTTGTGATTTATATTGTCGTTGACATACGTAATTTAACACTAACATATACATATTGAATCAATATTTGCTATTTTATTTTACAGCTTTGACCATTTAAACTCTTCAGCTGATATGAGCGCAAAATGAATAGCCTACCAGTTCCATTCTGAAAGCCATGAGTTGCAAAGTTGTACATCACATTTTCCTTGTACCATGATTCAGCAACCTCTTTTCCTACAGTTAAAAAAATATGAGTTTTTCTATTTTAACTGGTGCGCTATAGGTCTTAAACAGGCCCATTTAGGGGGAATAACCAATTTACCTGTTGGAGGCACCATGTTGGATGTCCATTTGTAAGACATAGTCTCTCCGTGACCTTTGCCGCTGTTCTTCAGGGCGTTAATGCTAATCAGATGTGTTGCCCAATCCTGAGCCTCTTTACTGAGGATGGGGCACAGCGAGAGAGGCCGTGCTCCGTGTTGTCGTCGGTAATCATTTTGAGCTTCAAGCAGAGACTGACGAAACTGTGACAGGATCTCACCTTCATCACAGGGAAAGAAAGAGCTGTTAATAGACTTAAAAGACTTTTCAGTTAAAACCAAGGCTTTGGTCTTTTAATGTCACTTTTTACATGATTTCAAATAAGTCTGTGCACATGCTTATACATCAAATGGTGCTGTAAAAAGAAGAAATGGAACTGACTGTGTGTCTTCATGTTTTAATTGCAAGTGTTCCACAAAGCAGTCTTTGTGGGAGCTGATCTTCTCAAACTAATGACCAATTAATAGTAACTAATCATTAAAACAACTAATAGTTTTTGAATAAGGACATGTTGGCAAAGACTAATTAAAATTCCTTTAACTGAAAGGAAGCATTTATTACGCATTTATTCAGCTGATGTCAAATAGATGCAAAACCTAAAAATGTTTCTTATGAAAGTCCATTTCTGCTACATAAGGGACAAAAAAAACTTAACTTCGGCTTGGTACATCATAATTATGACATAAATTGAAATTATAAGACAAAATGTTAAAAAAAAAATCTCATAATGACTTCTCATAATTTCCACTTTTGGCATAATTTTGAATTGTATGTCACAACTGTGATTTATCAAAGCATGCTTTATTTTCTGATGCGGCAGAAAATGGGCCTCCATAGTTTCTTGAGGCATTCATGTTCTCATTGCTTACCTTCTGAGCTGCTGCTCTGTGGAGACTGACTCTTACATGGTGCTGGTACAGAACTGTGAGATGATGAAGGCAATTGGTTTGACTTGATGCTGAGAGCACCAAGTGCTTGTCCAACTCTGTCAGCTGAACACCAAATAAATATGTTTAACACTTTCTGTGAATTTTATACAATAAGAGTTATATTATATATATATATTTTATTTTTTTTTGTTATTTTTTTTTTGTAATTTGTATATATATATATATATATATATATATATATATACACTACCATTCAAAAGTTTGGGGTCAGTAAGATTTTTTTATGTTTTAAAAGAAGTATCTTCTGCTCACCAAGCCTGCATTTATTTGATTAAAAATACAAACAAAAACAGTAATATTGTGAAATATTATTCCAATTTAAAACAGCTGTTTTCTATGTCAATATACAGTAAAGTGTAATTTATTCCTGTGATCAAAGCTGAATTTTCAGCATCATTACTTCAGTCTTCAGTGTCACATGATCCTTCAGAAATCAATCTAATATGATGATTTGATGCTCAAGAAACATTTATGATTATTATCAATGTTGAAAACAGTTATTTACATTTTTATTTCATGATGCTACGATGAATAAAAAGTTAAAAAGAACAGCATTTGTCTGAAATCTAAATCTTTTGTAACATTAAACACTACCGTTCAAAAGTTTGGGGTTAGTAAGAATTTCAATTTTATTTTTGGGGGATAGAAATAAAATTAATCAATACTTTTATTCATCAAGGATGATTTAAACTGATCAAAAGTTATAGTAAAGACAATTATAATGTTAGAAAATATTCTATTTTAAATAAATGCTGTTCTTTTTAACTTTCTATTCATCGAAGAATTTTGAAAAAAAATTGTACACAACTGTTTTCAACATTGATAATAATAATGAATGTTTCTTGAGCATTAAATCATCATATTAGATTGATTTCTGAAGGATCATGTGAAACTGAAGACTGGAGTAATGATGCTGAAAATTCAGCTTTGATCACAGGAATAAATTACACTTTACTGTATATTGACATAGAAAACAGCTGTTTTAAATTGGAATAATATTTCACAATATTACTGTTTTTGTTTGTATTTTTAATCAAATAAATGCAGGCTTGATGAGCAAAAGATACTTCTTTTAAAACATTAAAAAATCTTACTGACCCCAAACTTTTGAACGGTAGTGTATATATATATATACAAATTACAAATAGTCACAAGTTGTACATAGTCACATTTTCAATCTACTTTGTACAATAATCAAAAAAGTATATTCAGTTTTATATCCCTGCACATGTAGGCATATCAGACTCACCAGATGGGGTGGATTTGAAGTCTACTTTGGAACCTCCCGGTAGGACATTTCTTTCAAAATATCCAGCATTGCTGATGTTTCCTGCTGGGAGGTACTGACCCACCACAAAAGTTGTGTTCCCGTCAGTGGCCAGTCCAACTCCCAACTCCTTTGTGTCCTTCCACACCACCTGTGTGAAGTGACCTGGAGAAACCACCAGATGTCAGAACAGAGACTAGAGCAAACGTCTAACCACCCCAGAATGTTTACAGATGGATTCACCTGTTTTGGAGGAGAATCCAGGCCTGCTGAAGCTGTAGTCTTTAATCTCACTGTACCAGCTTTCCACTGCCTCGCGTCCTGTAGAAATTACAAACATGCGATTTTAAAAAAGTGCAAAAAAGTTCATGACACACAACCAGTAGTGAAATAATTTTTGCTTCAAAATAAATAACCCAAGCTCCGATTTTACATAAAGACTTCACATCTAAGATCCCTGACAGAAAAGTGTGCAAGCGAAACATTAGTAAATGTTACAGACAAAGTAGCTAATAAACTCTGACCTGTAAGTTTTTTGTCAGCTGAGCTCCAAGCGTAATATACATTTTCTCCATATTCTCCATTACTATGCTTGAGGGTCCTGATCGACAGCAGGTGTTTGGCCCACTCCTGTGAGGAGCGGCACAGGTTTTTGTTTATGGTGAGGGGTGGGGCTCCATGATGTTTGCGGTATGCATTGTGAGCCTGTAGGAACTCAGCCTCAAAGCTGCTGTCTGCTACAGACAAACATAAAGAGTTATTTGATGTGCAGACAGAACATCCCATGCTGACTGAAAGGATAAAGACAATTTTTCATTCTAACATTTCAAAGTCATTTGTTTTTTTGTTTTTTTCAAATGTATTGCAGTGCACATGCTCTTTCAGAAACCATAAAACAACAGTACAAAGAGTGGACTATCACATTTCATTTGCATCATGGCTAGACAGATAAATACACCAAAAGTCTTCTGTTTACTCTGTGTGTTTGCATTTGTGCAAAGAAGACACCATCAGCAAAGTGCTGAGAAGAAAAGCTGCACAATTTAAAATACATTTAATGGCCCTTTATTCCTCATATACAACATGTATTGAAGATGAAACCAACTATTGATTTTGAGGTACTTTACCTAGGCTATACCACACTTAACTTACCCTTTAAGGTGGTTGGCACATGAAGATCCCCTCTGCCTCCTGATGGTGATATTTCAGTACTGCGAGGAACTGAGGGTACTCTGTTTGATACACCATCCATTGGTCCCACTTTGCCAGCTAAATGTTGCCAGATATATCAAATCTTTACTTTACTGTAATGAACATCAACTATATCTAATACTTGAAGTGCTCTGTAACATTTTATTAATAATTTAATAATAAAATGTAATTATTATTATTTATAAAATTTAATATTAAGAATATAGAAAAAATATGAAACAAAACTTTCTTCATAAATATCATCACTTGGATACTGTGAAATAACCATTCACTAGAAAGTGTACTCACTTGTACCAGTGGGCTTTGAGTCTACTTTGGAGCCTGCTGGTAGGACATTTCTTTCAAAATAACCCACATTTGTGATGTTTCCTGCTGGAAGGTACTGACCCACTACAAAAGTTACTTTCCCATCAGTAGCCAGTCCAACTCCCAACTCCTTTGTGTCCTTCCACACCACCTGTGTGAAGTGACCTGGAGAAACCACCAGGAGTCAGTGTTGTAAAAGAGACTAATGCAAATTTAACCACTCAGTGTGTTTTCAGATGGATTCACCTGTTTTGGAGCAGAATCCCGGTTTACTAAAGTTGTAGTCTTTAATTTCATTGTACCAGCTTTCCACTGCCTCACGTCCTGTAGAAAGCAGAGGGAAAAAAAGTATGTAATTATTTCCACATGCAGTAGGCCTATGTCAAAACACTGGATTGGTTCACATTGTGTAATACTAATGACAACACAAATGTTCTCCAGTTATGAAGTTACAATGTTTTGACAACTGCAAAATGCCTACTATGGCATGTTATTATAGTGCACTCCACTTTGACCAAGAGTTGTCTGACTGGATGACTGTCCCGGGCTGACAGGTGACAGCTCACGATGCTTTTGAGAAACACAGCCCTGGTCAAATAGACTGGTAGCATTTATGGGAGGTTTGATTACCTTCTTAAAAGAATATGACTTTCATTGACTGGTTTTGAGAGCAGAAAGCTGACCTGTGAGTTTTTTTGTAGCTGAACTCCAAGCATAATAAAGATTTTCTCCATAGTCCTTGTTGCTGTGTTTGAGAGTATTGATTGACAGCAGATGCTCCGCCCATGCCTGTGCGGAGCGGCACAGGCTTTTGTTTACGGCGAGGGGCGGGGCTCCGTGCTGGCTGCGGTAAGCATTGTGAGCCTGTAGGAACTCGGACTCAAAGCTGCTGCCTGGTAGAGAAGAGCGCAGTTTAATGATGTGCTTAAACAAAATCAAATTAAGTGATACATTGTATAAAAGTTTATTTCAATTGTTTGATGAGTTTGGATAAACTAAGGCCCGGTTTCACAGACAGGGCTTAGATTAAGCCAGGATTATATCTTAGTTCAAATAGGGTGTTTAAGTAGCTTTTATAAACGTGCCTTAGAAAAAAACTGGTGTGCATCTTGAGACAAAACAATGGCATTGGCATATTTTAAGATATGTCCGTGCAAGTTGTTTTCAGTTAAACCTGGTCAAACATGCATTTTAGCCTGGGACTAGCCTTAAGCCTTGTCTGTGAAACCGGGGGTAAATGTTAAAACTAATACTTAAGTTAAAACTGGACAAATGCTACTAAGATGTTAAATAAATAAACAAACGTATTCATTAATTAATAATGAGAGAGCCAAACAAAAACAGAGAGAGCGAGTTATAATTGGAAAACTGAAAAAGTTGTCTAGACTCACCTGCCATTCATAAAGCTATGTGAGAGACTGCAAAACAAACACATGAACACGGCAGTTACACCACAGACAACAAAATATCTGAACCACTCCCATTGCGTCTGGGCATGAGAGATAGAATTCTAATTAAATACATGGAGTCTACTCTGTTCACTTTGCAAACCAGTTAGAATCCTATAGACAGTTTAATTAAAATGTGTTTAAAAAAAACCCAACAACAACCAAGAAACATCACATTCTCACAGTGATTTAGCAATCACAAGAGTGCCAATATTCGATTTCTGTAATATTCCTTTACGTTTAGATTGATTTCCTTATATTTTCTTGATAAATTATATATATAATATTTCTTATAAATATTTTCTTGAAAAGTAACTCTTGTAAAATTTGAATGAGAAGTGCTTGCATTGACAACTGCGTCTATGAACAGAATGTTGTGCTTCCCTTAATAATCGCACCAGTATCTTCATTCAGTAGACTGGAAATGTTTCTCTCGCTCTTGCTTGTCATACATAATGGCAGACATTAAACTAACATTTTGTGTTTGATGTCAAAAGTCATTGTATGCACCCTGTGACCCTAAGAGACAGTCAGGAATGTGGACCAGTTAGTTTTTCTATTTGACTGATTTAACCAGTTTCATTTCTGTTTTTTTTTTTTTTGCGAGAAGGTGTCCATGTGTGTCCTTGTGTACATGTGACAGGAAACTGCCATGGTGCTGCTCAGTCACTAAGTGAAAGAGCAAAAATGTTACTGTCGCAAGACATTCTTGTGACACACTTGGACATTATATTTCTTGCAGGACATCAACTGCAGAATATGATATGGGTTGTGATTTGCATATCAGTCAGACAGCATTAAAAGTAACTGAAAACCACATGTAATGACATGCCTTAAAGCAATGAGCTTGTTTGTATTTGTCTGTCTTACTCTTTGTCCTAAGTGTAGTTTGCTTATTAGAGTGAAACAGGTTTGATAGGACATCATTAGTGAATCTGCACAGACTGAAGAAATGCAAACACAATTGATTTTTAAGACCAAAATGCCTGATACTGCAAGTTCTTTTCCTCTGTTGTGACTAAAACATCAGGCAGTACACTATTTGATGCATGCATTTAAAGAGAAAATTCTTATCTGTGATTATTTGAAAATGGATTATACATGGGTTATTTTTACTGTCTAATGGTAATCACATTGACAGATAACGGACAGATAGTCTTAAAAAATGTACCTTTACTGTAGTCTCCCCAAGGCAAGAATTTGTCTTTCTTTAAACGCTGTCTATTTCCTCTCTTTCTCTCCTCTCTGTCTTGCTGACTAGCTCTGAAACCTACGTACTTTATATCTGTCAAGTGATGAAACGCCCCCTAGACCAGGAAAGAGTGCTTCTGTACACATAGACCGATGTTTAATTGCCTTTGAAATACACACACATGCATGCAAACTTGTTTTATATCATTATATAGACTCTCCACTGAGCTTTTTAATACTGACATTTTTTTTAAATTCCCTAAACATAACTCTCAGAGAAAACTTTCTGCATTTTTAAATTTTTATTCAAACATCGTTTTAGTGTGATTTCTAAGCTGTTTTCCTTGTGGGGCCTGACCAAATGCCCCCATAATGTCAAGCATTTGAGGTTTTACTATGTTTTTGGGGACATTTTGTCCTCACAATATAGGTTAAACAAGTACACACACACACACACACACACACACTCATCATAAACTAATTGAAATGCTATTAGGAAATGGGAGAACACAGCTCTGACTTGTTCAATCATGTGAAATTTCATATCTTTAGTTCATGTTCACTCCTGCTATCTTCTCTGTTTCTGAGTTGTCCTTGCTCTTGCATGTTGCGATAGCACTTCCTCTCTATTTGCGGTTGATTCCACTGACTTTTTTTGTTCCGTTTGTCACCCACAATGAGTAGTTATTTCAGATACAGGTAATTTTGTGCACAACAAAATCATAAATCAGCCCTGTGATGGACTGGCCTTCCATTCAAAGTGTTCCCTCCCTTGCCTTTGGCCTGAGACACTGGGAAAGGCTCTAGCATCCCAGCAGCCTTACATACAATAATAGTACATGTATTTTGGAGAATGGATTGATGGATGGAAAATCATGAATCATGTACCATAAAAAGAACTATGATATACTAGGTACTATATGAATAGATTTCCACAAACCTTTCAGTTGAAATCATAAGTTTATACACCTTGTAGAATCTGCAAAATATTAATTTAGTTTAACAAAATAAGAGGGATCATATAAAATGCATGTTATTTTTTATTTAGTACTGTCCTGAATAAGATATTTTACATAAAATATGTTTACATATAGTCCACAAGACAAAAATTAAACAAAACAAACAAAAAAATATAGCTGAATTTATAAATATGACCCCGTTCAAAACATTACATAGACTTTATTCTGAATACTATGTGTTGTTACATGGAAAATAATTAACATTTTGCAGATTCTACAAGGTGTATGTAAACTTATGACTTCAACTGTATGCATGTGATGCAGTGGGTGGTGCATGTGCTCATAACATACAGTACTATGCTAAAGTCTTCTTGAGCACATTAGATGCTTCACCAAAACATTTGTTTAAGGGTGGTTATTTATAACCGTTATCTATTTATATCTCACAAATAGGTCGTTCCAAGTATCTTTGAGGAGTTTCCACACCTTTTGCACAGTAAGAGCTTTTGGCATTGAATCAGGTTTGAATCTGGCCTGGGTTGACCTAGGTTGACCTGATCTTGACCTGTTGTCCAGTGTTGAAAAGCTCATTAAAGAAAGAAAAAAAAAAAGATAAAAAAGAACAACCAACCAACCAAACAAACAAACAAAAAATTAGGACTACAAGCAAAGAAAGTCTCTTGTAGACATACTACTAAAACATGTTTAAACATGTTTACATACTTTTATAGCTGTCTGTTAAGCTTTAAGGTAGGCATCATGCGTTTTCATTGAAGTGTGAAGTAAGAAGTTTAATGGATTGAATTAGAGCTCTGGGCAGTCAAATTGTGCAGATAATTAGACCGTTCAGTTTGTACAGTTTATAAAATCTCTCAACGTGTGATGTATACAATTAATTAGCCTATTCGTTTCAGTGTGGGTGGTCAGAGTAGCGGTGTTAAATTTGAACTCCCTGCCAAATTATTACCCACCTTGTTGAGGCTGATAACTGGTTGCCTAATCCTAACCCCACCTCCAAACCTAATCCTAAACCTACCTATACTAGGGACTAGGGGGGTAATAATCTGGCGGGGGTCAGAATTTGGCACAACACCATACGCAAGAAAAAGTGAGGGTACACTACAGATTAAAATATATACTGCTTACTGGTGCATACCGGTCCACTTTAAGCACTGGTGGTATTCAAAAAGAGTGAACTTACTAATTTTTTTACTCTCATTAATTTTCAACTATATGTTAACTAACTCTCATTACAGTATTAGTACTGTTAGGTTAGGGTTAGTAGAATAAGTTGACATGAAGTACAAAGTTACTTATAATCAGTAGAATGTCTGTTGGGGGAGCATCTAAATAAAGTGTTAGATATTATGCAGATAGTCTAATACTCTAATGACTGGTAGTTGACATGTACAGGGCCCTCCACTAATATTGGCACCCTTGGTATATGAGCAAAGGCGGCTGTGAAAATAAATCGGCTTTGTTTATCTGCTCTAATAAAAAAATAAAAATCACAAAATTCTAACCTTTTATTGAAGTAAAATAATTGAAAGTGGGGGAAACTCACATTATGAAATAAATATTTTTCTCCAATGCATGTTGGCCATAATTATTGGCACTTCTAGAAATTCTTGGGAGTAAAATATCTCGGAAGTATATTCCCATTCATATTTAATTTTAATTTTTTTTAGCACAGCAGGGTGACTAGGAGCGTGAAATATAAATATGAAGAAAACAAATGCCAAATTTCCTTAATCATTCATCACAATGAGTAAAACCAAAGAATATAGTTCTGATGTGCAGCAAAAGATTGTTGAGCTTCACAAAATAGAAAAAAAAGAAAATAGCTAAAGCACTGAAAATCCCCATTTTCACCATCAAGACAATAATTAAGAATTTCTAATCAACTAAATATGTTATACATCTGCCTGGAAGAGGACCTGTGTCTAAATCGTCCTAATGTATGGTGAAGAGGAGAGTTTAAGTGGCAAAAAAAGATGGGTTTGGTGCAAA
Source organism: Anabarilius grahami (assembly GCA_003731715.1). NCBI lineage: Eukaryota > Metazoa > Chordata > Actinopteri > Cypriniformes > Xenocyprididae > Anabarilius > Anabarilius grahami. The sequence continues at coordinate 9,724,536 of RJVU01073043.1, forward strand.
CAGGGATAAAAAGTACCCCATGCCCAAGGTTAAATATACTGCTATTTTTCTGCTGGAGGTCCTGGACATCTTGTTCAGATACATGGTATCATGGATTCTATTAAATACCAACAGAAAAAAAATCAAAACCTGACCGCTTCTGCTAGAAATCTTACAATGGGCCGTGGTTGGATCTTCCATCAGGACAATGTGTCACGATCACTAGTGAGAGTGCCCTATCAGTCACTAGAGGGCACTCCATCCCGGACTCTTGTTTTCACCCCTTGGACTTCATTACCCATAACGCACTACCGGACTCTTTATCCTCGTTTCATTGCTCTCAGCTGTTTTGTGTTTGCTCATTAGTGTCTGCCTATTTATACTCAGTTGTTTGTGTCCTTGGTTGTGGTTTGTTGTATTGTTACGTGCACTTTTTGTATCCCTGGTTTTTTGTGTTTGATGGACTGTTGCTCTGGATTTTTGACTCTTGCCTGTCTCTGGAATTACAACTTTGGATTACCCTTATTAAATGCTGCACTTGGATCCTAACGTCTTGTCTGTGTGCTTACCGTGACAGAACAAACCACCATGCAAGGATCCAGCAGTGTGGGGTTCCGAAATCCTTCCTCCAGCCACTACCAGGGAGCGTTCGGATCAACTGTGGGCGGTGAGGGCTCTACACCAGGAGGGATGGGAGGTAGGATGCTTCGCCAAGGTCTTTTGGATGATGGCGGTGGGGCTGGGGTACAATGATGCGGCTTTGAAGGATTTCTTTAATTGCTGCCTTGACGATCCTCTGCCTCAATGTGAGATGGAAGGGCTACGGATTTTAGACTTCTGGAGATTCGCCGCATATCTCCGCCATCGGAGAGAATGGACCTCACCGAGTCAACCAGGCAGTGTGCATGCTCCAGCCCAGGAATCCGTTTCAGAAGGCACAGGGGAGGTGGGCACTGAGCCTCAGCTTCACCCCGGTAAAGGGAGGAGGAGGAGAAGGAAGAAGGCGTCCTTCATCCTTCAAGGCCCGGAGCCCGCTTCAGTCAGTGAGTCCGCTCCAGTCAGTGAGTCCGCTCCAGTCAGTGAGTCCGCTCCAGTCAGTGAGTCCGCTCCAGTCAGTGAGTCCGCTCCAG
>RJVU01073043.1:9726680-9742042 GCA_003731715.1 Anabarilius grahami
CGCTCCAGCCAGTGAGCCCGCTCCAGCCAGTGAGCCCGCTCCAGCCAGTGAGCCCGCTCCAGCCAGTGAGCCCGCTCCAGCCAGTGAGCCCGCTCCAGCACGGCATGCTCTCCCTATCAGTCCGGTGATGGCCAAGAGGGCTGTCCTCACGTTCTATGTTTTGCCAGTCTTGCGTTCCTGGAGGATGCTCTCAGAGCAGCCCTAGCCTGAGCCCGCTGCCATCCAAGAGCAGCTCCAGCCTGAGCACGCTGCCTTCCCAGAGCAGCCCCAGGCTGAACACGCTGCCGTCCCAGAGCAGCCCCAGCCTGAGCACGCTGCCGCCCCAGAGCAGCCCCAGCCTGAACACGCTGCCGTCCCAGAGCAGTTCCAGCCTGAGCACGCTGCCGTCCCAGAGCAGTTCCAGCCTGAACTCGCTGCCGTCCCAGAGCAGCCCCAGCCTGAGCCCGCTGCCGTCCCAGAGCAGCCCCAGCCTGAGCACGCTGCCGCCCCAGAGCAGCCCCAGCCTGAACAGGCTGCCGTCCCAGAGCAGTTCCAGTCTGAGCCCGCTGCCGTCCCTGAGTCCTCCGCTCTCCCTGATACGGCCACGGAGACCGTTACCGAGCTGCCCGCTCTCCCTGATACGGCCACAGAGCACCCTTGGTCAGCCCTGCCCCCGCCGCCCAGGCCTTCTGCCCTGCCGCCGCCCAAGCCTTCGGCCCTGCCGCCGCCATCTAAGCCTTCTGCCCTGCCGCCTCTGCCCAGGCCGCCTGAACCATTGAAACCCGCTTGGTCTGTTCCTCCAGCACCGCCCTGGCACTCAGCCAGGAATCCAGACCTGCGGGAACCCGCCTGGTCAGTTCCTCCAGCGCCGCCCTGGCATTCAGCCAGGACCCTGACCTTCAGGGAGCCCCCATGGTCTGTTCCTCCGGCTCCCCCCTGGCCTTTAGTTGGGGGCTCTGGACCTGGCCCGCTATCCCTCCCCCTGATCCTCCTCCTGTCCACCTCCCTCCTGAGTTTATGTTTTGGTTTATTGTCTGGTGGAGCGTCTGGTAGCCGCTCCTTTGAGGGGGGTTAATGTCACGATCACTAGTGAGAGTGCCCTATCAGCCACTGGAGGGCACTCCATCCCGGACTGTTGTTTTCACCCCTTGGACTTCATTACCCATAACGCACTACCGGACTCTTTATCCTCGTTTCATTGCTCTCAGCTGTTTTGTGTTTGCTCATTAGTGTCTGCCTATTTATACTCAGTTGTTTGTGTCCTTGGTTGTGGTTTGTTGTATTGTTACGTGCACTTTTTGTATCCCTGGTTTTTTGTGTTTGATGGACTGTTGCTCTGGATTTTTGACCCTTACCTGTCTCTGGAATTACGACTTTGGATTACCCTTATTAAATGCTGCACTTGGATGCAGAAAATGTGTCACTGAGCACAAAATGAAGTTTCTACCATGGCCGTCCCAGTCCCCGGACCTGAACCCTATAGAAAATGAGTGGAGTGAACTCAAGAGAAGAAGCTCCAACATGGAGCTGGGAATCTGAAGGATCTGGAGAGATTCTGTATGAAGGAATGGTCTTTGATCTCTTGTCAGGTGTTCTCCAAACTCATCAGGCTTTAAGAGTCTATAGAAGAAGCTGTTATCTTGTGAAAAGAACGTTGCAATAATTGAGTGCCAATAATTGTGGCCAACATGAACTAGAGAAAAACATTTATTTCATAATGAAATTTTCCCCCCAAATCCAATTGTTTTACTTCAATGAAAGGTTAGAATTTTTTGAATGAAAGATCAAAAGGATAAACAATGCAGATTTATTTTCACAGCCGCCTTTACTCATATTTACCAAGGGTTTCAATATTAGTGGATGGCACTAGAGTTGCAAATTTACTTATAGTTAGTAGAATGTTTAAAGTGGACAAAATAAAGTGATATATAGCCTATATATATATATAAAAAAAAATAAAAAAAAACTTAAAATATTTCATATTAAGAATATTATGTAAGAAATAATTAATGTAACATCTATACATCCTACTGTATTATGGCAATGTGACCACTAGTGGGCAGCACAGACAAATTGCTGTATGAAAAGTCTCAACAGGAGACCGTTTTCATCTGAATTCTAAACAGTTTTTTCTTCTTGAAGCTTCATTCTGAAACGTTTAAATTAGTACAACACATTTGCATGTTCTTTTATAGTTAATGTGATGAACTTATAGGCTACCTGTGATTATTCTGCCAGGACACCTGTGTGAACTTGAGCAAAACTGACATCATCCACTAAAAATAACCTGAGACCAATCGGTTAAAATTTGTTGCATCATAAAAGTGAAGTTAGTTCTGAGAAACGGTCTAGCATCATTTGTTTGTTGTCAATATTCTGTATCTAATGCAAAGAAATTGTCAAAAGTGTCCAAATACTCTCTGGGGTAGTGGGTAATAATTTAGCTGTTTGCCAACTAGGTGTTCTTAGGTTATCGATGAAGAATAGTATTGCCATCAAATAGAAGTTGATTCAGTGCTTTCAAAGGCAGACCTCAAATCGATAATTTCTTCCAAATAATTAGTTGCAAGTCCATTATTCTACTAGGCCTTCTTGTACCTTGTCCTCTTGAACCTCCTCTCTCTCTCTCTCTCTCTCTCTCTCTCTCTCTCACACACACACACAGAGGTTTGTTTTGCTATCAAAGTGAGGACATTCCATAGGCATAATGGTTTTTATACTGTACAAACTGTACATTATATCCCCCATACACTATCCCTAAACCTACCCATCACAGAAAACATTCTGTATTTTTACATTTTTAATATGTTTTTAAAGCTATTTTAAATATGAGGACTCATGAAATGTCCTCATATTTCATGTTTACATCGTAATACCAGTGTAATACCCATGTCATTATACAAATTTGTGTCCTCATAAATCACACACAGACACATACACATGTATTTGGGTTTCCATGCTTTATTGGGACTTTCAATAGACAATGAATTTTATACTGTACGAATTGTATATTCTCTCCCCTAACCCTACCAAAACTAAAAAATATCTCCACAAGGACAAGGATTTTGGATATGGCCATTCACCCTACATTATGGGGACAAAATGTCCTCACAATGTAGGGTGTACCTGAACTTCACACACACACACACACACACACACACACACACACACACTAACGACTGCCGAATGTCACTTCAGGGGTCATATAGTAACTGCTAATGAGAGGAAACTTTCAAATTTTCCATTCTTTTGCTGTAATAATTTTGATGTGAGACAGAAACAAATGACCATGCAGTAACCTGACAGGCCAAGTCATTTAAATCAGTCCAATTAGCACTAAATGCTGGCACACTGTATCAACACTTGCTGAAACCCTAATTACTGTAGCGATTGCTGAACCTGATATTAAAAGATCATTCTGATACGTTGTTAATACAAAGTGTATGAGGTTTATAAAACAGACTTTCTTTCTTTTTAGACTTTCTTTCCTGCAGTCATTTTAATATACATTAGTAAAGGTGTAAAAGAGATATAACCTTTTTGTTTATAGGTAGCTCAACCAATAATTTGGTCCATGCAGACCATAAAAATGTAATAAGGTATAAACCTACAGATTTTTTGGGCATAATGAACAGATCCATACTGTTTTAATCTATATTAATTTAACAAATTACAGTATAGCTACCAGCATTGAAAATGTAAATATTTTTGGCATGTGATACAGTGCTTTGATTGTTTACAAATGTCTTTGACTGATGGGGGGAAAAAAACATTAATTTTCCACTTGACATGCTTTTCAGCTACTTACATGAAAGGTGTGACATTTTAATTTCTCTGTTCAAATGAACCAGAAGAGTGATGTCAAAACACACTGAACGTGTGAAATGAAAATGAAACTTACATGAGTGTGTGTTGACGAATCTGACAAAGTTGTAATGAAACTCCTGATTTTTACTTTTTTTGACTACAACTGATGAATCTGTGTAGATAAACAATCTAAATTACACATGACTTGAGTCTTTGGATTTCTGTACTGAATTGGAGAATGAAGCTAATGTTTTGATCTTTAACAAATGTTTTAAATCACAGAAGTCAAGAGTTGTCAGCTTTTTAGTAGGTTTTTTTTTAATCTGGACTATTGTTTTACCTATATGCTTATCCCTGGGAAGGTAATACCCTGAAGTAATTGTATACTCAGAGAGAGAAAAAAAAAAAAAAAAAAAAAAAAAANAAAAAAAAAAAAAAAAAAAAAAGCTGTCACTTGTCACGGTATGTGACCATAGGAGGAAGAAGGCAGGAGAAGCGGGTTTCAAATAGAACTCAAAGGTTTAATGATAAATCAGACAGCAGGCAAACACATCTAAAAACAACATTGACTGGACACTTGACTGAGGTTAGTGGAGTGCTTATATGTCTGGTGTGATGAGGTGCTGATGGGGAACAGGTGTTTGTGATTGGCTGATGGTGGAGTGAGTGCAGGTGAGGGCCAGGGAGGATGATGGGAGATGGAGTCCAGGACAGACGGAGACTGACAGTATCTCCCCCTCCAGGTAGGCTCGGAGTCTGGGGCAGAGTCTGGGGCAGAGTCTGGGGGCAGAGTCTGGGGACTACACTCGGGACGAGGACGGGAGTCGATTTAGGACTGTGGTAAGGGACTGGAATCAACACAGGACTGAGGTCGGGAACAGAATCCTGTATGAGGAAGAGATCCATTACTGTGGCAGAGGGCTCAGGCGTGGCAGCGGCCATCTTGCGACGAGGCTCTGAAGTGGCGGCCATCTTTAATCGCTGGACTGAGGACTTGGGGAAGTGCAGGAGGACAGAAATGGACGGATCCATTGGAGGGATATGTGGAGGGAACCGGCTTTGGGTGGGTTGCTGACGCCATGTGTCCTCGATGGGACTGGGTGAGGAAGATACTCTCTTTAACTTCAACTTCAAAATTAGAACCATTTAAATAGAGAATAAGATTAATAGACTCGACTAGAGATAAATAACAAGCAGGTTTGCTACAGTGAATAGTATCCTCATCCAGGCCCAAGCGAAAACACAAGAAGAGAGGCGTCAGGCCAGCTCACCTGATGGGAGAGCTTGAGAAACTCCTCCACATACCTCTCCAATAGGCGGCCATTCTGCCTCAAACCCCACAGGCGGTCCTCAGCCTGGATGGTGGTGTTTTGTTGAGGTCCAGTCATCTGTCACGGTATGTGACCATAGGAGGAAGAAGGCAGGAGAAGCGGGTTTCAAATAGAACTCAAAAGTTTAATGATAAATCAAACGGCAGGCAAACACATCCAAAAACAACAGTGCCTGGACACTTGACTGAGGTGAGTGGAGTGCTTATATGTCTGGTGTGAGGAGGTGCTGATGGGGAACAGGTGCGTGTGATTGGCTGATGGTGGAGTGAGTGCAGTTGTACTTTTTGAAAGGGTAACACCCCAGTGACAGCTATTTCTTGCAGTAGATTAATTGGTGCAGGACCCCCTGAATGCAATCCTTGCTCAGGAGAACTGTTATGGAGAGTTTTTTTTTTTTTTTTTACCCAATCACCCCGAGCCATTAATGTCATGTAAGTCTAAATCACTCTAGAGCCACAGAATATGCTAGCAATGTTGACTTGTCAGAACAGTTACAACAAAAAAATTCATAGACATGAATGAAATAAATATCTGAAACTTGTTTGTTACTGTTTTGAGCAGAGACTCAAAAAATACATTTACTGTTTTTCAGTGTCATTGATCATGGGTTTATTTAATCAAAACACTTACCAATTTTGTAAATAATTTAATTTATTATTACTAAAAGAAGAAAAAAAATGACATGTTTACCATTTAACATATGCTTAATTTCATTCAAGAACTATTCCTTGCTGTCAATAGACTACAAATGGAGCCACATAAGCCCAGTTTATCTATAAGAGACCATATTTCACATATCAACGAATGAAGAAATGGGATTAAGGCAACTTTAAACAGTTTTTAATACCATTTTACAGTGAAGGTTGAAACTTGTACATCTGTGACAGTACGTCAATTGAATTTTAGCTATATTAAGGTGCCACGTGTAGGCTATATATCCATCCTATCACAGTGTACTTAGTGGAAATATTGTTTATATTTATTGGCTATTATTATTAATACATGTAGTTATGTATTGAGCATTAGTATTCTTTTCAAACACATTTTTGTCCTGTATTTTCGTTTTTTTATTGCCATCAATTTATTATAGTAATACTTCAATTTTTATTTATTTATATAGCACATTTAATAACAACGTTGTTGGCCAAAGTGCTTCACAGTTATAGTTAAAACATATATAATACATATATAAAAAGGTAAAAAACTATCAAAAAGATTTACCATGCCTAGCAAATGTAGGCATGACTACAGTACATACTCTTAGACACACACCCTCACACAACTGTTCAGTGAGATCAGTATAGAGAAAAAAAAACACTTCAATGAACAGAATACCCTTACTTAAAAGCTAAGTTAAAAAGATATGTTTTCAACTGAGACTTAAAAACCTCTAATGTTGAAGCTTGCCGGATATGAAGGAGAAGACTGTTCCACAACTATTTTTTTTTTTTTTACAACAGAATCTATCAAAGCTAAAGGATGACTCAATTATTACACCAATATTTCTCACACCTCTTTCACTGTCATTTCTAAGGGAGCAAGAGTACTGGCTATCTTCTCTTTGAATTTTGGTGGACCAAATATTATAATTTCAGACTTTCTTTCGTTACATTAGAGGAAGTTTTTAGACAGCCAAACTTTAAGCTCATTCAAACAATCCAACAAGGATTTCAGAGACTGCTCGTTCCCAACTTTGAGAAGTAGATAAATCTGTGTGTCATCTGTATACAGGTTAGGAAATGTCATAGTGATGACAAATGGAACCCAAAGGATACATGCACAAAGAAAACAGTTTGGGACCTAAAATAGAGCCTTGAGGGAGACCATTTTAAAGGGGACCACAGAGGATGAAGCATTTGCAAAATTAACAGAGAATGTTCTGTCCTGTAGATATGAATGAATAATAGGTGGCTGTGTTTTACAGTAATGTTGACCATTAAGGGAGTTAAAGATTAGGACAAAGACTTTAAAATAGATTTTGTGAATAAGGAGGATGAGTTGTAGTACACTACGGATCTTAATTACAATGATAAACTAACAGCCAAACTTCCTCTTCTTCTTGAGATCCTGTGCTGTAATTATGGTTCTTTGTTCATAATTATATGGTTATTATTGCCATTATAAAGTCTAATTTGAATCAAGGTGCCAGACCCATAATCATGGTGTGCGCTCTCATTATTTCTAAAAATACACTATTATCCTGCAAATGTCAGGTTTTGTTTACTCAAAGCTAATTGTACTTTAAATGTTGTTAGCAATGGAAAATAAGTACACATATAGTTGATTCAGATGAAAATTGTCTTCTATGGAGCTCTGCATCAGCTGTTATCCAAGATGAGAGGCTCCACAGGTCCAAGCACAGGTACAGGACAGAAAAGTTTGTACTGAAAATAATTGAGGAAGCAACTAGTAGTCTGCAGAATAATTGGGCACTACTCTCTACCTGTAGCACATCTTATCAAAACTCCAGTGTGGCATGGACCAGAGTTTTCCAAAAAACTAGCTAGAAGGTTCAGATATAACTATAATTTAAGAAGAACCCTTGACTTTCTAGTGTCAATTAGCTGCAGGTTTCCTTTTTTTTCAAGGCACTGCCTAAATGCTTCGTCCGTCTCGGCTTCAAATGAAAACAAATTTATTGCTTCAAATTGGATTCTGTGAATCTTCATTGATGTTACATAAATGTCTAATCATATTTAAGGTCTGTGTGCAAAGTCTTATGTTACACCAAAATTCAACAAGCCTTTATGGTGATGTCTCCATGGGCTTTATTACCGTCAGTCAGCCAAGCTATTACCACTAAAACATTTACACCAATATAGTCAACAAATAATACTTCTTATAATACCTTGTTCATTTTTCAGAGTTTCTTAACGCTTTGATGCACACGCTATGAAAACCCCTTCTAATGCACAACATGGTTCAAAAATGACCTGTATTCATTTCCTATGTAATTTCAATCATGGTTGAGTGTTTCTTTGCTGAATCTTTGAAAGAAATGTATTTTGTCATTTATTTATTCCAGGTATTCCTTAAATATCTTGATTTTGATTTTCACAAATCATTGTGTTTATTTTTTCTGTCTTTTTTTGTAAACAAACACAGCCTTTGTATTTCTACATCAATTTTACACACATGGGTCAAAAATGACCCATATAGAAACCTTTGCAAATTTTTGCTAGTAGGAACATATTTATTGCAGAAAACTATTCATCCACCACACATTTCACGTCTCAACATGGCTGCTTTTGTATATTTGATGGATGAAAGTCATATTATATTTCATATAATAGGCTATATATTATATTTCACAATTTTTATTTTTTGTCATAAACCAATGCTACTGGTCACCTTTTACATCTATCAGTGTTCCTGAAAAGTAACATTTTGAACAAGGTTTCTGTCCAACAGTGAAAATATATAATAAGTGTATCGATCAACAGTTTGATGTGTATTTGAAAGTATTCTTGTGCTTTTGATTTTCTTTATCTAGAGTGTTAGTGGCTGGACCTCAACAGAACTGAGGTGGATGATGACATCACTGTAAAAAAAGTTGAAAGTATACTTTGCGAACAGTCGAAAGCAATTTAAATGTGTATGTGCAGGTTGCACATACACAGTTACAGAAATCAGGTGGAAATTATAAAAAGTTACAAAAATCTGTATGCTGACCCTCATGTACACATAAAAAGTGAAGTATACTTTGGCCTTTAGAAAGGCAATGACACAAAAAAATTTCATTCAAAAAGAAAGGAAAAATTAAAATAAGGATTTGTTTATTGAGTAATACCTGGAATAATGAATGATGAAATTAATTTATTGTAATATATGCGATATAGAAAATAACTCATTCAGGGGACTTTAGACCCATGCTGTATATGTCCAAAACTGTTACTTTTCAGGAACACTGACAGACTTAAAGGGTGACCAATTGCATTGATTTATGACAAAAAATCAAAAAAAATTATCAAATATATAGCATAATATCTGAAATATTGTAAGACTTACATCCATCAAATATACAAAAGTAGCCTTGTTAAGATGTGAAATGTGTGGCAGATGAACAGTTGTCTGCAGTAAATATGTTCCTACTTGCAAAAATTTGCAAATATTAAAGATTTCTATATGGGTCATTTTTGACCCATGTGTGTAAAATTGATGTAGAAACTGTGTTTGTTTATAAAGTAAGAAAGAGAAAATAAACATAATTATTTGTAGAAAATCAAAAACAAGATATTTAATGAATACCTGGAATAAATAAATGACAAAATACATTTCTTTCAAAGATTCAGCAAAGAAACACTCAGTCATGATTGAAATAACATAGGAAATAAATACGGGTCATTTTTGACCCATGTGTGTAAAATTGATTTAGACATACAAAAACTGTGTTTGTTTATAAAGTAAGAAAGAAAAAATGAACAATGATTTTTGACAATCAAAAACAAGATATTTAAGGAATACCTGGAATAAATGAATGATAAAATACATTTCTTTTATAGATTTAGCAAAGAAACACTCAACCATGATTGAAATTACACAGGAAATGAATACGGGTCATTTTTGACCCATGTTGTGCATTAGAAGGGTAGTGATACAAAAATGATTTTTATTCAAAAAGTAAGAAAGAAAAAATTTAAATGAGGATTTGTGATAATCAAAAACAAGTTAATTGAGGAATACCTGGAATACTGAATGATGAAATTGATTTCTTGCAAAGATATAGAAAATGAAAACTCAGCCGGGTCATTTTTGACCCATGTTGTGCATCAAAGGGTTAAACCTGCCAAAGTTTACATAATATGACAAAACAGGGGCCATGGAAATTTTTTTTATCAAGAAATAAAAGCCTAATTTATATGAGCAGCATGTAACTTCTTTCTTTTTGTTCCTTTAAGGGATGGTGTTTGGATACGTAGTCTATATTTTGGTGCTCAGCAGAGTACTGATCTTCTATAACTGCTGCTGCTGAATGGAATATTTTCAGAGCTCTCTTACAGAATTCTACCAACCAGATCTCCCATCTCATCTAAAAAAAAACCCTGCATGGTGTACACGTTTTGGGAAAGTTAATTTGGATATGTCTCAGATAATTCTTCATAAAGCTGCAGTATGTAAAAGTTGCTGATTCTAAACATCTTTTCTATCTGTGGGAGATAAATTGTATTGATAAAATGTATTGATAGTCTATTTCAAAATAGATGTTGATCCAACTGCCAAATACAATCACTTTGTAACAAAAGGAGACTACAAAGAAGCTATATGTAAGAAACACCCATTTAAAGTACAATTTGTCAAATGTATTTTATGCTGTTTTCATAATTATTATGATGCAGCAACCAATAGTGTTTTGATCATAGTATTGTGAAGACAGAAGACTGACTGCTGCATTTCTGAATACAACGACATGAGGTGTTTTCTGATGCATATTAATGTAGTTCTTCCCAGGTGTTTGAAATAGCATTACCAATTAAACCCTTCCATGATCTTATTTAAAGAATAAATTATTTACAGACAGGACCTTTAATAATACTCTATGTGAGCATAAATATCTTTAATATAATGTCTGTATCAGTTTCTTTCATTAAGTATATATATTAAAATCTCTCTGAATTAATTCAATAGCAAAATAATAAAGAAAAACAACAATAAGTTACACTCCATTTCTTAAAGGGTTAGTTCACCCAAAAATGAAAATTCTGTCATTAATTACTCACCCTCATGTTGTTCCAAACCCGTAAGACCTAATTAAGATATTTTTGATAAAATCTGATGGCTCAGTGATGCCTCCATTGCCAGCAAGATAATTTACACTTTCAGATGCCCAGAAAGCTTCTAAATACATATTTAAAACAGTTCATGTGACTACAGTGGTTCAACCTTAATGTTATGAAGCGACGAGAATACTTTTTGTGTGCCAAAAAAAAAACAAAATAGCAACTTTATTCAACAATTTCTAGTGATGGGCGATTTCAAAACACTGCTTCATGAAGCTTCGAAGCTTTACGAATCTTTTGTTTCAAATCAGTGGTTCGGAGCATGTATCAAACTGCCAAAGTCACGTGATTTCAGTAAACGAGGCTTCGTTACGTCATAAGTGTTTCGAAAAGTTTTGAAATTTCAGTGGTTCACCACTAGGGGACAATGATCTCTGTGAACCCATGAATCAAGTCTATAAGTTTTACCTGATCTCTGATCAGTTTTATGCATTTGTAGACATTTTAATTAGACATTAGTAGGCCTATAATTAAAAAGAATAATAGTAGTTAATAGTCTCTTATTGACTCAGTTAAACAGGCCAATAAGAGACTATTAACTACTATTCTTTAGTTTACTGAAATCACGTGACTTTAGTTTGATATACACGCTCCTAACCTTGATTTTATCAAAAATATCTTAATTTGTGTACTGAAGATCAACGAAGGTCTTACGGGGTGTGGAATGACATGAGGGTGAGTAATTAATGACATAATTTTCATTTTTTGGGGAACTAACCCTTTAACCCTAATATAGCAGTAAACTCAACATTATTTTGGGGAAGTAGGAATTAATTTAAATGTGTCCTTTTACCACTGCTAACATTACTTATAAAGATATCAGCTGTGTATGAACAAACATGGCTGGTCTGTAAAAAAAGGTATAGGAGGTAGGGGATAATTATGTTAACTCACTACATGAACAATATAAATCAATGAAGAATGTATGAATTCATTTTGATTGAAACAAAAGATGTAAACGTAGCTAGTGTGGGTTCCCCTGTTTCTTTGTTCTTAAATAAGGTCTCTTAAGCCAGTGGGGATCCAGGACCACCAGGTGCCCCTTCTTCAGACTTTTGTGCACATTAGAAATACACAAGTTTACACAGTTCCCAAAACAGTTATAGTGCACCATTTGTAGCTATAGTTGTTTAAATGTGTCTATCATGCACAGATATGTCCTCCAGCCTATAGGATAAGCTTTCAGATCTGACGCCACAAATCCATATATCATCAAATGGGAATTGTCTACAACTCTTTATCCTCCAGCCTTTTCTGCTTTGTTTAGACTATAATGCCATCTGCTCCCCATCAAAGCATTGGTGAATTAATAATTTTGTTTCTCTCCATATAACTGTACTGTGTGAACATATTTTCCTCTGATGATGATGACAAGCATGTGGCCTTTTGAAGAAACGCTGTTTTTTAATTTTTTAATTTTTTATTTTATTTTTATATATAAATATGTATATGTAGATTTGAAGATCTACAGATCTAATTTACTGGCAGAGTGTTCAGAATCACATTTGCACAGTGCCTTTGTTATTGAGTGTAGACTTGCAATTGGTAGATCATTTTCATGCGAGTGTCCAACCTCTTTGAATATTGTTTGTTTGCTAGGCTCTTTTCCACAGTGTTATATTGTGCTATCATGCATCTGTAATAAACCTCAAAATAAACTTTCAAACAGCATTGAATTCTCTCTCGTGCTATTTTAGTCCTCTTTCGAGCATCTGTCTCAAAAGAATACACATACAGGTTTAGTGAACATCAGTCATCAAAAGGAATATTCTTAGAAAAACATGTTCTAAGCTTTGTTGCTTTTTGCCTTTACTTAGAGATAATGTATTATTCATTTTATAGTTTTAGGGAGTTTCAGGAAGCTGTAGCTATCTATCTATCTATTAGAATTTGATCCAAATATTTTTTAATTTGGATCATTTGATCCATTTAATTATTATTATTTTTTTTTTAGTAGTTAATAATAATACTTATTTATTCACTTAGGTGCAGGTGTAATGTGATTAAATTATTTTCCTAAGTCTATTTTTCATTTTATTTAGGAAAATGAAAATCCCAAAGAAATTGAGCACATTTCAGTGATATTCTTTTTCCGTTGAAGAAGTAAACATCAGAAAAGGAATATGGTGGTTTTGAAGTACTTTTCTAATCAGTCCATACATTATGTTCTTCTACACACGTGATTCATTAAACACATATCACTGTAACAAGCCTGTGGGCGTTTGGACACACTAAGACTCTAATTGAGTGGCAATATGTGATGTGCAAGACTGCTTCATTAAACATCACCATTGCAGTATACACTGCTCTTGAGGCAATAGCTTTTTCAGAACATGTGCCAGAAAATCTTGCTCTCTCAGATGTACTAACTGTCAACAGTTTTTCTGATCCCCATGGGCTTAGAGCATTAGTGTGAAGCCAGGTTTATTTCTTTATTTTTTTTTAAATGCAGCCTAACTGCATTTATTATCATAATCTGAAATTAAATGAGAAAAATTGAAGTTTCATCCTTCAATCATCCTTCTGAGGGATATGGTAAACAGGTAAACACCTTTTGGTTTGTTGTGCATAATGATTTGCCCCTAGACTACTTAATTAATGGAAGTCTATTCATTTATAATAGAGATATTATAGAAGTAAAGTGGTTCTGGTTTGGTAGATAGATGCTGGAAATGTCAGTGGTTGTAGGTGTAATGTGTGGTAGTAAACCAACATGAAGAACACCAGAATTCAGTCTAAATCATCTTTAATCCATAAGAGAAATACATAGTAGAATCCCAGGAGAAACATAAATTCTTTCCACACATAATGTTAACAATCACCAACAAAGAACTGAACAAAACAGGGATTACTTATACATAACAAGGGAACTAATTAGATGATAGGTGAATGTAATCATTAACTCATGAGAAACCAAGGAAATTAACAAAGTTAAGGAGAGCGATAAATTGAAAGGATACAAAAAACACAATGAAACTAAACATACAGTAACTGACAGTAGAACAGCAGCTGCTTATATATCCTTGTATTGTGGTGGACATGCTCCCAATTCAGTAATTCAGACCAATTTCAATCTTAGGGGGACTTAGCCCCCTTTGAGGGTATACATGCCTCCACGTTGTGCATTAAAATCATGTAATGCATACATAGCCAAGGATTATCATTTACATATACTAGGGTGTATAGGCTAGGGTTGTGTACTTACTCTACTGCAGTATTCAACAGTATTGCGGTAATGGGTTACTCGTGAGCCAAATACGAGACTACCTGATTCCTTGTAAACGGTGTACACACACACACACACACACACACACACACACTCCACATGATGTTTCTCTGTCTCTACATTCTCTCTAAAAAGCAGTTTAAATGAGTGCAATGACTGAGTGCTGTCCGTCACTGCTTGAGTCCCAATTCATTTCTGTTCATGACTGCTTGTTTATCTACAAAAATCCTTTTAGTTTAAAAATTCAGTTTTTCTAAAGTATGCCTTTATTAAGAGTGAAAGGGTCTATAGAATTGCCCCTGTAGGTAAAATTAAGAGGTTATGAATTATAGCCTATACAAATAATGCCTTCTATGGTCCTTGTGCTGTGGCACTGCTGTAAATAATTACAGCACTTGCCTTGGTACAGAAATACACCGTGTCTTGCTTTGACTCTGCACTGAACACTGCTATTCTTGTGTCACTTCGCTCAAGAATTGTTAAAAAGTTCTTCTCAATGTTCTATTAATGTGGCTGTGTTTTACTTCTTACATTAATTGTCCCTGATATCTGGGGCTCCAACTGGATTGTTCAGAATTGTGAAATAGGTGAGCGGTTGCAGAAAAGGTGAAAACTTATAAACCTGCTAATTTGAAGTGTGTCCAATGTTTTAAACTGTTTTTAGACTTTAGACAAATTCCAGTGAATGAGAATTTGTTTTATTACTACTGGAAAAAAGATCTGCAATAATATATTTAAATATTTTATGTATGCCTGCCTGGTACAGCTGTTTTTATTCCTAACTGCAACCCTGGTTCTGTTCTGAAGGTCATTTTGACAAAATATGCTTTGCTTTTCATTTGGCAATTTGGCAAGAGGTATTAATTTTAACCATTTTGAAGAAAGCATCTAACCAATTTAACATTTTTTATGATGGTTTTTTCTTTCTTTTCAGTTTAAACAATTAAGCCCAAGGACCTATTTTTCTTTCTAAAGATGCAACAGAGCAGATACTCACTTGTCTAAGAGCACATAGTGTTCTGTCTTGTCTTTTGAAAAGATAACTTTGGTCATGGGACAAAAAAAGCAACTGTGATTAAAATAAAACTTGTGGCACATTGCACTGTGCACATACTAAATGTACTTTCCTGCAAAACAAAGTCAAAAGGCCATTATTATAAAATGCCTTCTTGAAATAAGGACCTATAATGTAAATGTTTTCACTTGACAGAATTGTATGGTTTTTAATATGTAGGAGTCAAA
>RJVU01073043.1:9742065-9758933 GCA_003731715.1 Anabarilius grahami
TGCAGTTCCTTTACATAGTGTAAGCAATTTTACATTTCAAACCAATACATTAAAAATAATTTAATTAAAGCCATGCACATTTGTTTCCAACTGTCCAATCAGTCACTCTAGACACAAAACAACAATTGCTTAAAAAAAAAAAAAAAAAAAAATCACAAGACTAACAAACAAAATATATTTTATATCCTTACTAGTCTATTTTTGAACAGAGACCACCAACTGACATTTGTGGACGAGGCTCGCAACAGTGATCCTTTTAGTTATCAAATCCCTGAATGTGGACATGTACAGCACTATGTATAGCTTTCTACCTCTGCAGCACCAATAGAAAGTTCTCCAGTAATCTTTTGCCAGTCTACATGCTTTACAAAAATTGAACCCCCCATTGAGACAGTTCTCAACATTCATAGCCTTTAAATAGTCCATTTTTGATGCACCCTGTAAAGTCTTCCTGTCTTCCATTACCTGCTGCACAAAATGCACAGGCCATGACTACCTGTTCCGCTGTCAGCCAACCACCCCCCTTCACAAGAAGCATGTTTTAGTTATTACTGTCACCACCTGCCTGATAGAAACAGATTCAGGATTTAAAAAGCCTGCTGAAATGGTCACTAGGCAGGTCTTTAAAATGGAATATAGCTAGTCAAGAGCTGATATCAATCCAACTAGTGCTGGAAGATGAATGAAGGGTTAGATTTTCAGCTAAGTGGAAGCACTTTTCTCCTGACTAAAGGCAAACATAATACACCAGCCATTATGTACATTAATTTTACATAAATTCTGATCTGATAAATGCACTTTTCTATAATGGTGTTTCCTTTTTTAATGGATGAATTTAGATAGGGAACCAACAGGCAATTATGGCTGTCAACAATAAAGTGTAAACAATGGTTGGAAATCAAGTAATTATATTGTCTTGCGACAGCCTAGTTTTAATTTAATTAATATCAAACATTACTCTTGTGGGTGAAAAATAGATGTAATCTCAACATAATGGAAAATAAAAATTTCTAGATAATATTTTAATAATTTGTTTTGTCTTTAATATAATGACACAATAAAAGGCAATTAATTCTGGAAAAAATATGTCTAATATAACAAGCTATCACATGTGCTATTAGTACAAATGAGTCTTTAAACATAGAAACATGGTCACACTTTAGATTAGGGTCCAATTCTCATGCACTATTAACTAACTATTAACAATGACTTTTGCCCCAATAAACTTCTAATTACTTCTTATTAAGAGTTAGTAATGTAGTTGCTAAGTTTAGGTATAGAGTACCTCAGGGATGACGTGTTTTTGTAGGCCAACCCGGAAGTTAGCGGCGCATGGGTTCCCTCGATCGAAAGCCTAAGCATTTTTCCCATAGACTTTTGGAAAATCGCAAAAAATAAGCTCTGTGTTTAACAAAGGGTTTATGACAAGTTTTGTCTATCAAGATAATCTTTACAAGTTAACACAACATTTATACATTTTGAAGCCTAAATAAAGTCATCAGATATAAAAAGCTAACAGTAGGCTATAAATGGACTACAGCACACCATGGTCGCGGATCAACGTCACCACCACCAAGCTTCCTTTATTTAAAAAACAACTTTATTTAAAAACATGCTCGCTGATTATCTGCGCTGTGTATGAACACTTATCCACTTTTTCATGAGAAATGCTGTCCAAATGTCCTGTTTGTCATGATGATGTCTAAAGTCCCCGCCAAAAGAAAGTAGTCCCTTTTAGCAACCACCGTTTTTAAGACATAATAAAAGTTAAAAAAAAAAAATCACAAGTGGGTTATAACTGGTGTGTTTTATGTCATAGATCAAAACGTGAAAATATTTAGAGGCTTTGTTAATCACAGACCTTTTTTCAGGCGATTTAACAAAAACCCATTAAAAAAACCCATAGACTTTAGGGAGATGGAACCGGAAGTCCTAAAATGCTAATTCGCTTCCGGGTTTTGCCTTCAAAAACACGTCATCCCTGAGGTACTCTATTGGGTAGGATTAAGGGATGTGTGGTCATGCAGAGTAAGGCAGTTATAAGTTCTAATAAACAGCCAATATCCTGTTAATATGCATGCTAATAAGCAACTTAGTAGTGAGAATTGGACCCCAAACTAAAAATATATGGCTTCCTCTAAAGGAGAAGCTGATATTTGGGAGTCCTATCAAAAGACTTGTAAACCCCTTTTCTAAGCAGTAAGTGATTTCTGTTTATTGGACAAATCTCATTCTGATTCTGTCACAGTCATGTCATGTTTAATTTCATTGTCTTGTTCTGTTTAGTTTCTAGTCATGGCTTTCCCTGTCTCTGTTTTGCCTGGTTTCTTGTTCTTCATTAGTCATCATGGTTTCTGATTAGTTACACACCTGTTTTTGTTCTGTTGATCATTCCCTCTGTGTATTTAAGCCTTCGGTTTTCTCAGTTCTGTGTTCTGCGTTAATGATATGTCATGTGTAGAGGGTTTGATAAATCTACCTATTCTGTTTATTCATTCTGCAGCTTCGACTTTGTTTGGGGACAGATTCAGTTTTCATAATCATATTACTGAATAAATCATGTCTACAATCAACAAAAGCATCTAAGCTTTTGAATCACAGACTAAACACATTGGAACATTTTCATATTTTTCTGTGACTTTAACGTCCTTCTATTACTAACTCTGACTTATACAGCAGAAAATCCTTTGGAAAAAACATAGTCGTTACTTTTCCTGCATTACAGTTGTGAGAGCTTTACTCTGTCATTGATGAAAGAGTTTTCTGTGTTTCTTGTGCAAAAGAGATGTCTGTACTCTTTTACAATGGTATGCTGAAAGCTTTGTCTACTTAATTGCATTTCTCCCATTTAAACTTAATGGTGAGATTTTCAAAGTTTTCATGACCAAAGCACGAATCACCAGGACAGCTTAAAAACATTGTTTCTCAAACTAATTCTGCAGCTGATCATTATGCCTTTCCTATATATGCATATAATCAAATGAATACCTTTTTCAGTCTAAACCACTGTTTTTCCTTCCATCTTCACTTGTTCAATTTATGGCGTTCTTAGTTAATTTCATTTTTAAGATTTATACAATACATATTTCCTCACTCTTCATAATTACCATTCATACATATTTGATGGTTTGGGTTGAATTCTTTGGGCAGGAGTTCAGGCTATGTTTGAAATAGCATACTATCTTGGCACTATTGGCTGCATACTAATTTTCTATTTGACAGGAAATCAGTATGCAATATACATGCTATGCATAGTCTGCACATATGTAATATCCAGAAGATAATATTAATTCAATGTGTATGCCGGCTCCAATGCATGATTTAATTAATTCAAAAGTACTGTGTGTATCCACAATTCTGTTATTAGATGCCGGATTGTCTTCACAATCTGCCATTTCCAGTGACTGGTACAATTTGCCAATGTCAGCCACCTCTGCAGTCTGGTATATGCCATGAATGGAGTTATCCTGCCATTATACTTTGTGTTCTGCTTCCTCTTCCTCCACACGTTGCCTCAAGTTGCTGTGTGAAATATTGGGTGAGTCTCAATCAGCTTTGTAGTTCAATAGTCAGGGCACTGATCAGGGAATCAGCCACATTCATTTACATGATATACTGATTCACGACCTAGGGAGCTATAGGGAGCTGATTGAGATGCAGGGATTGACTTTGTTAGATGTTTATATTTCAACTTGGATGGTTGGTGTTGGAATGTTAAAGAGCTAAGATTTACTCATTTGGCCAGCAGAAGGGTACATAAGAGGTGAAGATAGCATTGCCTTGAACAATGTCTGAGCATAGGGTCATCTTTGCAGTTTTTTTCAAAGTTGGTCTCTAGTTTTGACCTCTGGAGGCCCAATGAATTCCATGGCATTGAGTTAAAAGCTTTCTTGGAATCGATCCAGGCTGTGCTCAAGTTCATTTTGTAGATGTAACTGCTCAGGTTGCTAAATCTTCTGTTCTTAACCACCGTAACTGTACCAAAAAGTGATTTGTCATAATAGTTGCAAATGTAGGCGGAGCATGTGTAAGGCTGGGCAGGGCTTAGCCTTCCCATGGCCACAGACTAGCTACACTGGGACTAGCGTGGAATGTTCTCGCTCATACCACTGCCTGCTGCTGCTTCTGACTTCTCTAGAAAGAAAAGAAACCGATCAGCAGTTATGGGCAGCTTTTCTCCGTAATATTAGCATACTGGCGAAACGTGGCAAACAATCCAGTGCGTATCTGTGTCTACGCTCTGGAGAACGTCAAAGGTTTCTATTTACAACATGTTTTTGCAGCGCTGAGTATTGTAGCCAATCAGACATATCTGTTGATTTCTTGAACGCTATGGCTAATCACAGGTGTTTTTAAGTTAGCATTGAACAAAAACTTGAGCGGTGAATGGATTCTGTGTTCTGCACACACACAAACTCTCTTATTATAACAAACAATTAAGTAAATAAGAGATTCATTATGCAGTCAGCTTCATTGATTATAACAGAATTTTGTGAGATTGCAATGAACTAAGATTAGTGACAGCTTTTTTAGTGATTGCAAAAATTGCATTATTTCATAACATTTGTACTGTGGAGGCAATATCTTGTTTCAAGGGATGTTTAAAAGGTTAAAATTGGAAAAAAGTTCCAAACTTCTTCATTTAAAGGGATAGTTCACCCAAAAATGAAGATTCTGTCATCATTTACTCACCAAGTTGTTCCAAACCTGTATGAATTTCTTACTTCTGCTGAACACAAGAGAAGATATTTTGAAAAATATGGGTAACCAAACAGTTGATGGGACCCATTAAAAAAAATGCTATGAAAGTCAATATAAATATCTTCTCTTGTGAACTATCCCTTTAACTTTAATAAATGAGTGGCATCTGTAAGACTTATAAAACTTCCTACTCATTCAAAAAAGTGATATCATTGTGTTGTGCTGCTGAATGAAACTTATTCGAAGGCTTGCTTGTCAGTGCTGTTTGGAATGCTAAATACAGTTATTTTCACAGGGTTATGAGAAAGATTGACAACAGTTTTTTTTAGAGGGGAAATACATCTCTTTAGCCTTACCCTGGAGCTGGGTTACCCTCCGCATATGGTTGCAAACACAGTGCAGTGCAAACACTGTAAAAAAAGAAAAGAGGGTAAGACCAACCATTATGAAAACAACACCAGAGCCAATTTTTGAAGCACAACGTTCACTCAGCAACACTAAGAGACAAGGAATACCTTTGGCTTGTTGTATATAATGATAGGCTATTTCTTTTGTGTATATATGTTAATATAGGTATTTGCATGTGTGTTCTTGGAAGAAAAGACTGGTTCTATTTTTATTGTTCTGTTTTGAATAATGAAATATATTCCAAATAGAGAACAGGGAGGGAAAGGGGCAATGTTTCTGATTCAGATAAAGACAACATGCCAGGCACATGCACACTTTCCTTGGCATGAGTAGACTGCTGAACTGTGCTGCAAAGAATTAGCATATGTTTTATGTTGGTAGAAGTGAATTTTTCATGTTGTGTTCCTGAGTGTGTGGTATGTATTGGTAGGTCTGCTTTTGAGACATTGTGTGCTGCACAATAACAGGCTCTGTGTTAAGTCTCATCAAGAATATTTGTCCTTAGATGTCAACTTTGTCAGCCCAATTTCAAATTTCCTTAAAAATTACAAAAGAAGTACTTGATGGCCTGTCGGTACATGCATAAACAACATTTTTATTCCAAAGCTCCTGCATCAAACATATTACATTGTCACTCTCAGAGAATAACAGCCTCCAGCTGTTCCTGGTACATGATGCTACAGTATTCATAATATAAGTTAACAAAGATACTTAATTGTGTTTGTACTTTACACTCTTAATTTTCAACCTCTGTGAAAGTATTGAGAAATCTGGAAAAAGATTGCTTGCTTGGAGACAAGATGTTGAAATTAGAATTTAAAGCTTTGCATGGGCTTATAGGATATATAAATATAATCTGACATACACCAGGTCTACATTTTCATCTGTTGAGTGGGATATACTAGTAAGGAGTAGAACAGGTGGCCTTATCAACAGAAACAAATGCAAGTGTAGTAATGCAATGTGCTTGAACTTCCTCAAAACACCTAAAGGCACCTTATGGCAAAAATAAACAGTGAATCATGCAGAAAATTCGTGTAACCTTATCCCACATAGTTAGCTCTTTGACTCTGGTATGTCAGAAAAGATCATTTGAATATCTATATTGATATGACAACTATATCATCATGAAACATCGATTTTTGAGCTGGCGCTAAAACACTTCATAATCTAATGAAGATATGGGAATAATTGGTTGAAATCCGTTGGTCATTTCATGAAGAAAGCTTTGGAGATCTATTAAAATTGCCATAATGATAACTGAAATCAAAGCAGCTTCCATTAACATGGGTTGCACGATACTGTAAAGAATAGTGTTATCACAGTATGCCCTAATTTTTCTATTTAGAGTAGCTAAAAAGGCCAATGTGGCATCTTTATTCCCTTCAGGGAGATCGCAGCCCGTGTGTAGTTTGTTTCTCCTCCTCTCTTCCTCTCAGCAGCAGCAGCAGCAGCAGCAATCTCTCCATCAGGTTTTAATAGTAAGAGCGCAGCGCGTGCAGTGGCAGCAGTTTACTCACCAGCGCAGCGGGTAAACAGCACAACTTTACTCAGAAACAAAATCTTTTGATTTGTTTTTGGATCTTTCCTCGCTTTGAGTTAATTTCCCCTCAAAGAAAGCAAAGAGTTTCTTCTGAATCAAGAGTGGAAGCGTTTATCTCACAAAAGGTGAGACATTTTATATTGTTTGTGGCTAGGGAAATGTTTTTAAAGATCGCGTGACATGTTTGGAATTGGCTCTATTTCACATTAATTTTACTTTAGGCTATGTGGATATATATATATATATATATATATATATGTTTTAATATAAAATCATATTTTAAATACCGGTAATAGATCAAGTTTTTATATTTTTCTTTTTAATATGCTTTTCTCATTTAGCTTTGCTAAACACTTAGCATTATTAAAAAGATGAATCATTTAGATTATCATAATCATTTAGATTAGATAAGATTATCATTTATTGCTGTAATCATTAATGTAAAACTTGCAGTATGCTCCTGGCTCTTCATCTTGCAGTGCGTTAGGCTATATAAGTCAGTTTCATCTCTTTGAAGTGCGCTCCTGATCAAATTAGTCAGGTAAACCCAACCCACATCTATTTAGATTTTAAGTTCGTACCTTAATCTGAACTGTAACACCATCGCGTTCGCCTTAACATTCGGCATGTGGTCACTGATTCTCATGCCAGCAGAGGACTGCACATCGTAGTGTGATGTGTCAAGTCAGAGAGGTACATAGTACATAAATACAGCAGTATGTAGGCTATTTATGTATGTATCAACCAATCAACCATTCAATCAATCAATCAATCAGTCAATCAAATGATTATAAAGGCAATATATGCTCTTTTAGTCAGCTCTTTTGAGTGCATAATTTGCTAAATTTGCCTTCATCTAACCTACTATGTGCCCAACTTTTAGGGTGTGGTAAACTGCAGTCTATAATTCTGGATCATTGATCTGAATGAGTGATTTTCACTATAGGCTAGCTATTTAATCTTTATGAAATCATTACTGTGGAGGCAGTATCTTGTTTCAAGGGAGATTCCAAACGTCTTCATTTATGAATGAGGCATTTATATAGCGCTTTCCTATGTACTACTGTACACCCAAAGCGCTTTACAATATCAGGGGTCTCTCCTCATCCACCACCAGTATGCAGCATTCACTTGGATGATGCGACGGCAGCCACAGTATCGGCGCCAGTGCGCTCACCACACACCAGCTGTAGGTGGAGAGGAGAGAGAGTGAAAGAGCCAATTCAATGGATGGGGATTATTAGGAGGCCGTGATTGGTAAGGGCCTATGGAGGGAATTTGGCCAGGACACCGAGGTTACACCCCTACTCTTTACGAGAAGTGCCATGGGATTTTTAATGAACACAGAGAGTCAGGACCTCGGTTTAACGTCTCATCCGAAGGACGGTGCTTGTTACAGTACAGTGTCCCCATCACTATACTGGGGCGTTAGGACCCACACAGACCACAGGGTGAGCACCCCCTGCTGGCCTCACTAACACCTCTTTTAGCAGCTACCTGGTTTTCCCAGGAGGTCTCCCATCCAGGTACTAACCAGGCTCAGCCCTGCTTAGCTTCAGTGGGCAACCAGTCTTGGGCTACAGGGTGATATGGCTGCTGGTACAATTTTAACTAAAGGGATAGTTCACCCAAAAATGAAAATTCTGTCATCATTTACTCACCAAGTTGTTCTAAACCTTGTGGCTTTCCTGTAGCTCAGTGGTTAGAGCATGGCACTAGCAATGCCAAGGTCATGGGTTCGATCCCAGGGATTGCACATACTCAGATACAAATGTATAGTATAATGCAATGTAAGTCGCTTTGGATAAAAGCGTCTGCCAAATGCATAAATGTAAATGTAATAAATGTAAACCTGTATGAATTTCTTTCTTCTGCTGAACACAAGAGAAGATATTTTGAAGAACCAAACAGTTGATGGGCCCCACTGACTTCCATAGTATGGAAAAAAAATGCTATGGAAGTCAAAGGGGCCCATCAACTGTTTGGCTAGCCACATTCTTCAAAATATCTTCTCATGTGAACTATCCCATTAACTTTAATCAAATAGTGGCATCTGTAGGACTTATAAAAGTTTCTTCTTATTCAAAAAAGTGACATCATCCTATTGTGCTGCTGAATGAAACTTATTGGAAGGCTTGCTTGTCAGTGCTGTTTGGAATGCTAAATACAGTTATTTTCACAGGGTTATGAAAAAGATTGACAACCGTTTTCTAGCATAGTGACTGCCTTTAATTTCCACATGAGTCACAACAAAAATTCTGATAGCATGTTGATAATATGTTGTATTAAACGGTAATCGATACCTATTTGTTTGTCATGCCATTGAATGTATGAAATAAGCATGTCAACCCTTATCCTATTTATAATATGGCATAAAATAGGGTTATTCTGATTGGAGAGGAAATGTTTGGTAAATCAAGGAAAAAATGAAATCCTTAAAAATGCAACAGTCTTCATATTATGTAATAGATGCTCAAGGCTGTCGGTTGTGAGAGAGGGGAATTGATTTGGTTACCTGATTATACAGACAATGACAAACCTGATGAACCTTTCTGTCAAATAAATTGTGTAATTCTGTGTTTGTTTTTACTGTTACTGTAGAGTTAGTGGTTAGAGCATGACAATAGCAATGCCAAGGTCATGGGTTCGATCCCAGGGATTGCACATACTCCGATACAAATGTATAGTATAATGCAATGTAAGTCGCTTTGGATAAAAGCGTCTGCCAAATGCATAAATGTAACTGTAAATGTAATTGTTATATAACAAAGATGAGTAGGGGTTCAATCATTTGATTAAACAGTGCATGAGCAGTTGGGGTGAAATTGCTGCTGTTTTGGACGGGGGGCTCTGAGAAAGCTAGTTGGATTTTCATAGTTCACACTCCAGAGGAGGCACAGCGTGTACAGCTGGATACGTCATTATTAAACAACACAGTTCAGCCGAGTCCACAAGACCATTTGATTTACCTTTAGCAAAGACAGGCAAAGTATAGCACCACGAATGTACAAATAATTTGTTTAGCTATAACATGTTGTAGAGCCCTTCCCACAAGATGTGGCAGACTGGATTATGTTCAGTCTCTGAAAATGTTTTCTCTCATATAGTTGCAGATTTAAAGTGGGAGATAAAGGATATAATAAAACAGAAGGTGGCTGATTGAAAGTAATCGCCCATCACATATTTAATCTAGTTAAAGGTGAATGTAAAGGAAGTTAAAGGTGAATGTACACACACACACACGCGCAAGGCTTTTTTCTCCATTTTAACACCTATTTGCCACCTGATGTCACCTGTTAGAGTTTGGGTTCCTTGCCGCTGTTGCCTTTGGCTTGCTTAGTTGGGGACACTTGACATTTGACTTGACATTTGATATTCAACAGTGCTTTGATCTGCCTGCATTGACACCATTCTTTAAGAGCTGCTGTGCAGCCAAAATTATATACCAGTTATCACTGTAAAGCTGCTTTGACTGCTTTACAGTGCATTGTACAATCTGCATTGTAAAAAGCGCTATATAAATAAAGATGACTTGACTTGACACGCACACACACTCAAATACAAAAATGTATTTATTCTTTGAAAGCTTTTCACACAAGGTGATTTCAAGGTCGCCTGGCAAGACCGGACTCCACGAGAACGCAAGTCCGTTCTCTGCGTTCTTGGTATTGAGAAACAGCCACAATAATGTGGGGTAAATAACCCCAGTATAAAAAGGGGTCGCAACAATGAGCAGACCCTGGCCAGATATAAACACTGATTTTGCGGCAGCGATCAAAATGAGTAGATAACCTTTGAAACTAATGTTATCCTTCAAATAAAGATTGTATTACATTGTTATGCCAGTAGGTGGCGACCAGTTACTTTTAAAAATGTACTTGATATTCGTTTAAAAACTCTGGATGAAACAAGTCTTCATTCATTAATTTCAAACGATTTTTTTACACAATGAATTCATTTAAAATAACAAATATTTTTTTAAATTGCATTTTAGATGTTTATAAATAGATGTATAACATTTATCGCATCTTTCTCACCTTTTTCAACCCCGATGTGTTTGCATCTCTGAACATAACTTAATTTCTTTTTAAACAAATGTAATATAACTCATTTTATTCATGATTTTACTCTACATTTGTGGGGTTTTATGAGGGATTTTTGTTTTTTAAATAGATTTTTATAAAATAACTTTTTATGCAAAATTCACTTTAAAAAAAGATCCACATTTCGAACTTTAATTTTTGGAGATAACGTGGACTATGGGCCATAGTTTAGTTGTGGAAGATTGCCGCCATCTACTGGAAAACAAACACTTTTAAAATTTAAATAATATATTTCAACTACAGCCACCAGATGGCTCATTTACCATTAAAGGGTTAGTTCACCCAAAAATGAAAATTCTGTCATTAATTACTCACCCTCATGTCATTCCACACCCATAAGACCTTCGTTCATCTTCAGAACACAAATTAAGATATTTTTGATAAAATCCGATGGCTCAGTGAGGCCTGCATTGATGGCAAGATAATTAACACTTTCAAATGCCCAGAAAGCTACTAAAGACATATTTAAAACAGTTCATGTGACTACAGTGGTTCAACCTTAATATTATTAAGCGACGAGAATACTTTTTGTGTGCCAAAAATTTAAAAAAAAATAACAACTTTATTCAACAATATCTAGTGATGGGCGATCTCAAAACACTGCTTCATGAAGCTTCGAAGCTTTACGAATCTTTTGTTTTGAATCAGTGGTTCGGAGCGTGAAAGTCACGTGATTTCAGTAAACGAAGCTTCGTTACTCCATAAGTGTTTCGAAATTTCAATGGTTAACACCAGGGGATGTGACTTTGGCAGTTTGATATACGCTCTGAACCACTGATTCAAAACAAAAGATTCGTAAAGCTTCGAAGCTTCATGAAGCAGTGTTTTGAAATTGGCCATAGATATTGTTGAATAAAGTCCTTATTATGTTTTTGGCGCACAAAAAGTATTCCCGTCGCTTCATAACATTAAGGTTGAACCACTGTAGTCACATGAACTGTTTTAAATAAACTAACCCGTTTTTGTTTGTTTGTAGAGCTAGCAAGCGTTGACAAAGTCAGGAGAGACAGATGTATGTACAACTAAAAAATGAAGCACCGTTTATCTCTTTTTTTAAGCACTTTATCTCAGCACTGCTCAGCAGAGTTATTGAATGCAGAAGAATTACTTGTACATTGGCACCAACAGCCTTCTTATCCACAATTCATCATAGATGCTAGGCTGTCAACATTGACATCGGCCTTAAACTCAGCACAGAGCTTTTTAGGTACTAATGCTCAAAACACCAAGCTATAGCTGTGTGCAGCTGTTTTGCAAATTGACAAAAGAATGATTATCGTGTCAGATCTCGTCTCTTGTCTGTCTCTGCAGTGCGAGTTGCTGCTTAATGGATGAGTTATTAAGTGGATGTGAACTCCTGACTGGAAGCCGAAAGCTTAAGGGACTCCACTGCAGCACACATATACACCTTCAGTATTGCTTCATAATCCTGAGAGAGCAGGATTAAATAGATTTTGTAATATATCAATGCAAATCATGGTTCGTGTTCCTGGCTTTGTTTTTCAAAAATAAAACTTTCACCGTAACTAAACCTTGTGGAAGGAAAAATTGTGCAAGGAGATTAAATATTAAGCCAGATAATAAAGCCCAAAGCAGGCTGGTTAGGTGTGGGTAATGCTGCTTTATTCAAATACTGCATTTAGTTATTCTATGATTATGACTAAAACTGCTGCCATTAAATTTCATTAGCACCTCACTGCTTTCTGTTTCAGCTACATTCTGTGTTTATGATTTATATGCCCTTTTCAATAGAGAGAAAATATCTATTAAATGTCAGCTGTGGTTGTCAGAAATTAACTGTATAAAATATGGTGACAATGTTTCAGGTATTACGGAATAGCATATTGGTGCCTGTATGTTTTATAATAATATAAGGGACATACACACAAACACAAAACACCATCAGGGTAACACATATGATGCTAAAATAATGCAATAGTCATTAAATAAAAAACAGCAAATGTAACACAATAATACTGCTGATAACAAAAATAAGAAGAAACAGAACTATTGAAATAAAATATAATCAAATGTTGTGTCAGGGTCACACAGGGACTTCTAATGTGCTTTTTATGTAGTTTTACAGTAAAAATTAGTTCACCACCACATATGAAAAAAGAAAAAAGAAAACTGAAGACAAAGGCTTTCAGGATGTCTTTTTAACTGCAAAATACAAAGTTATGAGTTTTGATATTTAAGATTTCCATGTATTATCAATGTAAGTGCATTGCTTTGTTTGCAGAGCATGAGTGCAAGGCAATGACAGGACAATATTAGTACAACACTTTCACGTGGCATTTCTATTATTTAACTCTTTCCCTTTTTGCATTTGCTGTTCAGTCATTCAACACAAAAGCCATTATCTGATTCAAAAAACAAGACAAATAGGGGTGGACAATCCAGAGTGTCAAACCAGTTATAATTTACAACTTATCTGCTCACTATCAGCTGAGATATGATGCTTGGGAAAGTCATGTCCTTCAGAGTTCACAGCAGTATAGATCACATCAATTTTATGACAAGACAGCAGTGATCTGAAAGTGAAAATGGCTTTCAATGAAGTTCTGTCAAAGCAGACTATAAATAACTGATGTTTGGTAATTTATATGTACATATGAAATGTTGATCAAAAGTTATAAAGAACAGACTTCAAGGCTATTGCAGCTTATTGCCTGCTTTTTAACTTATTTTTATGAGCATTAAAAAAAATAAATAAATAATTTTGTAGCTTTGTCCACAATTTGAGTCAACTTGATTAAAAAATCCTCCCACTCTATGTTTTGTTTGTTTGTTTGTTTTTTAATTAAAAAGAGCAATTATTTTTAGCTTGAAGTGTTTGTAGATGGTCATATTCTCTTTCGTTTTCTGAACTAGCTGATACAAGCTGCTTTCAAATTCATTTTCTTATTCATCCTTGCTGAAGTTGTTGGTTTGTGCCACAAATATGGCTATATGTGTCTTTTATAGGGAAACCATTGTTCTCTTATCTCAAAGAATAGTCAAGGTGAATGTGAAAATGGCAGTAAATTAATGTGGATCGAACCTTGGATTATACATGCCATCTGCCATTAGAAACACTACATCAGATTTCTGTTAAATATGATTAGAGGTCTCTGTCTGACGTGATTCAATGCAACATTTAATTTCTGACATAACTATATAATTTAAAAAAAAACATCTGTAATGTGCTGTCATATGCTAATCTTACTTAAACTTCCCATGTCTTTTTACTGCATACACATCTCTCAACAAGAGCACATTCACATTGGAAGTATTTTCATTAATTACTCTAGTTTGTAAAGCATAAAAGACCAATGCAGCCATTCAACTGCTTTTACACTATAAATTAAGAGGACTGCATAAAAGAGGGTCGGTAATCCATGCGTTTTATCTTCTTCATGCATTTTATACGTCATACCTTATATGTCACAGTTGTTTATCCAGCATACGTGACCTCGCCTTAAGCTTTCATGCAGAGGAAAGGAGCTTGCTTGCCAGATAGAATGAAGATTGTAACCAAGCACAGACTCTCCACTTCTCTGTGACATCACACAATGGATTTTTTCTTACAAGATGTGACTACAATTTAAATTATTCACAACCTCCCCATTTTAGCAATGCAAAGCACAGACAACTAACAAACAACCAGTTGGTTAGAGAATGGAATAGAATTTATAATATTTAAAGCACACTGCATGTTAATGCACGGCAATGTGCATAAAACATTAGAGTGGATTTGTGCACACCTTTTATCTCATTAAAATAATGACATTTGATTATACCTTGTGGGAATATGACATATTGAAGTGGTAGTAATATTCTTCTCGATATGATGTGAAAAATATGAGGGTTCCAGTATTACATTGAACATTACATATGAACATTTTAAAAGTATATCAGGGATGATATATCTTTTTTTAGAGTAATCACCTTTTGTTTCACATACAGTACTGGTATAAATAGAATTTCATTTTTCTTTCTCTCTCTCCTCACAAAGATGGCGATGAAACTACTGGACCCCAACTCCACTATAACATCTCCATTTTTCTTCCCTGTGGAGAACGGCCACAACGTCTCAGTAAACCGTACCTCCTCTCGTCCATACCATTATCCAAACATCACCTATGTGGACTTCTATCTGCACGAGCCCTTGGTGTCTGCTATCTTCATTGTATCCTACCTCCTCATCTTTATTGTGTGCATGGTGGGAAATGGAGTGGTGTGCTTTATCGTGCTAAGGAGCAAGAACATG
This sequence comes from Anabarilius grahami, assembly GCA_003731715.1. Lineage (NCBI taxonomy): Eukaryota > Metazoa > Chordata > Actinopteri > Cypriniformes > Xenocyprididae > Anabarilius > Anabarilius grahami. The sequence continues at coordinate 9,757,073 of RJVU01073043.1, forward strand.
CGTACGGTCACCAATCTCTTCATTCTCAACCTGGCCATCAGTGACCTGTTGGTTGGCATCTTTTGCATGCCCACAACATTGGTGGACAACATCATCACGGGTAAGGCCCTTTTTGCTATTGTGATCAAATGTTTTCTGTGTTTTTTCAAACAAAATTGAACTATATTACTTGCATTAAAAGTGTAAACATACAAAAAAAAAAATATCATTGTTGTTATATAATTGCAATGTATAGTTACAGTAAATATTCTTTTGCACAGTTCACCATCTAGGCATAAATACCTCTTACCTTAAATTAATTATACGAAAGCAATAAGGTATGAGAGGCTGTCCTGTATCGTGAATAAGTCACGGCTGAATGCCGTTGTTAGGCACAACGTGAAGCAGAGTTGCTGCAACCCCTTCAGGCGTGACTTATTCACGATAAAGCACTAGCCTCGAGTACCTTATTGCTTTAATAAAATGGTTACTACACAATACAAATATTAAAGCCAAAAAATATGTATCAATGCAACTTTCATGAAGTAAAATCACTAAAAGCCTTCCTTCCACCGGAAAAAATAGTCCCTGACCGTTAACAGCAACAGAAGTTACATTATTACGCAATTAGATGGCGGCAAAGACTGTCTTTATGAGTGAGCAACTCAGTAGCAAAGACTTTTACATTGAAAAGACTGAATCGTTGTAAACAAGGAACAAGAGGCAACTGACAGATGCTTTGACAAGCACTGTCAGTCACGGGAAAACCCCTTAACTGTTAAAAGGACAAGATATTGCAGCGGACATTTAAACATATTTTTTATTATGAACATAGCACTGACCTGAAGGAAAATTCTAAATCTGAATGCAGTTAATAAACTCCCTCACTCGATCTCTTTCTCACAATACTCTTCTACATAATACAGTAAGCTTCAATAAACAATATAAATTGATAACAAACAGTTTACGTTGCTAAGAGTGGTTGCTAAGGGTGTTGTGTAGTGATGCATAGAACCGTTGGGTGAAGTGGTCATAGTCAAGTCAAGTCATCTTCATTTATATAGCGCTTTTCACAATACATATTGTTTCAAAGCAGCTTCACAGTGACAATAGGAAAATTATTATCGAGCTAAAGTTGGTTTTTGATTGAATCACTTCCGTTGTAAAAATTGTTAATTATTACTTTAGGGGCCGCTTAAATGACACCTTTCCATCTGAAAAAAACCCGAATACCTTTAATGCCGTTCATTTACGTGTTTAGTCTATAGGTTTGCGTGTTTGAGTGTGTATGTGTGCAGAAGCTTGTTTTTTTATTTTTTTTTTTTAAAGTGATATTTGCCAAATTACAATACAGAACAATTAGTTGTGTCCGTGGATCTATGTGAACTGGAATAATTTTGATAACGTTTTATCTATACATAGGGAAAGGAAAGGGAAGGAGGCCTTTGCAGGGGATAATTTAGTTGAAACGTCAGGGATGCGTTATCGTCACGTCTAGGAGCAGGTCCTTTATCTCATCTGGATACGGCCTGGATCTGGATCTGGCAGGCTGCGGCAAACCTCGGGATAAACAGACAGACTAATATTAGCGTAGATGCCGTTCTTCTTATGATGTAGCGAGTACATCAGGTGTTATGGGAAGTGTTCCCGGTTCCGGCTGACCTAATCTATGCAGCCTAACAATTTACATGATTTGAATTATAGAAGTAGATAATGTGTTATGTGTATGCAAGTTTAAACAGATGTGTTTTAGTCTAGATTTAAACTGACAGAGTGTGTCTGCTTCCTGAACAGTGATAGGAAGACTGTTCCAAAGTTTAGGTGCTAATTCACGAGCTCACACTTACAAATAAGTCAGATAAAATAAATGGTATACGTATTT
>RJVU01073043.1:9758939-9870287 GCA_003731715.1 Anabarilius grahami
ACAGGGCCCCCCCCCCCCACCCCCCCATTTAGGTTAGGAAGTAACCAAGTGAGTGTGAGGAGATGGGGTGGTGGAGGGATGCTGAAAACTGTCGAGGATTCATGGGTGTTTACCTATTTTCGACTGAGGGCTCTTGCGCCGTCCGATTCAATACTCGCAGCGATCGTACGGGTAAGCCCCGCCACAGTCGAACGAGAATAGAATTAGGCCGATTCTGAGGTTCTTATGGGAGCTCAATACTCATGGCGTCAGATGGGTAAACCCCCTTTTTTTTTTTCTCCTTCTTTGGGCAGGTGTGGTTACGGCACCTATGTGAAAAGAGTGGCCTGAAAAGTGCTCTGCTGAGATGCCAGATTGGATCCGGACTGATTTGTGGTTTGACTGATTGAGTGGGTGGTTTGAATCAACTGTGAAGTTTGGAGGGTTAGTTTGAAGGACCGGGAGATTTCTTGCAACATTGGATGAGGGCGAGTTTAGGCAGAGCTGGGCTTCTGCGGAAACGGAGGTGACATCACTCTCTATATATATAGATAAAATGCCAATCAATCGGTAGTTATTGATTTTTTTGAATAGAACAACTAAGCACAAACATTCAATCGCGTTTTTGCTCCCATTTATTTTCACACATTGATCACACAGTGCATACAAAGTTTAGTCCCCAAGTGCGCACAACTGTAGAAATACACGTTTACCTTTGACTTCGTTAGATAGAAAAGCAGGGCCGTACACAGGGTTTCAGTTTTGAGGCAGCTTTAATCGCATGTTTGGTAATTTCATGACTTCATTTACAACAGAATAACGACGGTGCATGCCCGTAGTTTCTTTTGCGTTTTAGTTAAGCTATAATAAAGTAATATGCAGCGCGCGCCGCCACATTTGCGTGAGAAATTCTTGAGTTCACGCTTCGAGCACAGTAGGCTGTGCTGACATACTGACATAGCCTGACAACATCTCATCTGACCGCAGTTCACAGTTGTTCAAGTGAAGCTACCTTTTCCGCGCTCGTTTGACTTGCGCCTGGCGCTGAGGCGAAAGTGGAATGCGCGTCTGAAAAGTGTCAAAAGTGAAAAGTGTTTGTTGTGGTCGTAAAGAGACATTTGTTTATAAACGCAGCGTTTTACTTGGAGATGTTTTAAAAAATATTTTTATTTTTGGTATTTTATATGCTCTGTTGGTGGTTTGTGGAGTAGCATCACCTGGGGGATTAGACAAATGAGTGGGTCCAATATCATTGGTCTCTAAAAGTGGGTGGGTCTTGTCCCACCCACATACAATGGTTCCGACGCCCATGACTATAATGCATTAAGAGCTCGCTCAGGTACTGGGGAGCTAAACCATTTAGTGCTTTGTAAGTTAGTAGCAAGATTTTAAAATCTATACAATGTTTATTAGGGAGCCAATGCAGTGTTGACAGAACCGGGCTAATATGGTCATACTTCCAGGTTCTAGTATGAACTCTAGCTGCTGCGTTTTGGACCAGCTGTTGTTAGTTTAACAGGCGAGCAGAACAACCAACCAGTAGAGAGTTACAGTAATCTAGCCTTGAGGTCATGAACGCATGAACTAACTGTTCCGCATTTGTCATTGAGAGCATATGTCGTAATTTAGATATATTTTTAAGATGGAAGAACACGGTTTTACAGATGGTAGAAACATGGCCTTCAAATTAAAGATTGGTATCAAAGAGCACACCCAGGTTCCTAACTGACGAAGAAGACTTAAGAGAGCAGCCATCAAGTGTTAGACAGTATTCTAGGTTATTACTTTGTGGTCGACAGTGTCAAAAGCAGCACTGAGATCTAGTAACACTAATAGAGAGATACAACCACGATCTGATGATAAGAGCAAATCATTAGTAACTCTGATGAGAGCAGTCTCAGTACTATGGTATGGTCTAAATCCTGACTGGAAATCTTCACAGATACCTTCTCTGTTTCTAAGAAGGAACGTAGTTACGATGATACTGCCTTTTCTAGTATTTTTAATAAAAAAGGTAGATTCGAAATCGGCCTGTAATTGACAAATTTTTCTAGGATCAAGTTATGGTTTTTTAATAAGAGGTTTAATAATAGCCATCTTAAAAGTTTTCGGTACGTATCCTAGTGGTAAAGATGAATTAACAATATTAAGAAGAGGATCAATGACCTCTGGAAGCATCTCTTTCAATAGCTTAGTCGGTATAGGGTCTAACATAGGCCTACATGTTGTTGATTTGATGATTTAACAAGTTTAGACAATTCTTCCTGTCCTAAAGCAACAAATTAATGGAATTTTTCCTCAGGGACACTGCAGTGCACTGTCTGACGCAATACTGTAGTAGACATTTACATGGTTATAATTTTCTCTCTAATATTGTCAATCCTGCAAGTAAAGAAGTTCATAAAGTTATTACTGCTGTGCTGTTTGGAAATATCAGAAGTTGAAGCTCTATTTCTCATTAATGTAGCCACTGTATCAAATAAATACCTAGGGTTGTGTTTATTTTCTTCTAAAAGATTTGAGAAATAAGCAGATCTAGCAGTTTTTAAGGCCTTTCTGTACTCAATCATTCTCTCTCTCCACGAAATGCGAAAAACTTCTAGTTTTCTTCCAGCTTCGCTCCATTTTTCTGGCAACTCTCTTAAGGGCCTGAGTTGTACCACGCCATTGGATTAGTTTCCTTAAACTTATTTAAGCGCAGAGGAGCAACTGAGTCTAATGTGCTGGAAAAGACAGAGGCAATAGTTTCTGTTGCAACATCGAGGTCTTCTAAGCTATCTGGCATGCTAAGGCAATGAAACTGATCAGGAAGATTATTTATAAAGCAATCTTTAGTGGTAGAAGTGATGGATAAAACATAGCCGTGTTTTATTGTGAAAACTTTTGAACAGGATGAAGAAGTCCAAATTTTTCTTATTTTGTTGAAATTGTTTTTTTTCATTTAGTACTTCCCTTCGGAAGCAACAGAAGATACTCGCATGTTTCCCGGAAGACAAATTAAGTACAATTTACCTTGATCTTTAAATTAAAAAAGTTTTCACCTCCCGACTCTTAATGCACCGTGTTTCCTTTTGGAGCATCAGTGAATGTTTGAACCTTTTTTAATAGTTGTGTTTGAGTCCATCAATTGTCCTCAGTGAGAAAAGATGAATCTCAAAATCATACAGCCACTGCTGTAAAGGGTTCAAATATGCAAAAAATCCTTGAAAACTGAAGAATCTGCAGGACATGGAGGATTTTTCTGAAGAACAGAGTTCAGTTTAACTGCTCAGAACAAACAAGGGACTCATGAACAACCATCCCAAAACACAAAAACAGTCATAGATCATCCAGGTAACCACACACAGTATTAAGAATCAAGGGTTCCCAAACTTTTTAACTGAGATATTTTAATAAATTCAGCTACTTTTTTGTCTTGTGGATTATATGTAAACATCTTTTATGTAAAATATCTTACTCAGGACAGTACTAAATAAAAAATAACATGCACTTTGTATGATCTCTCTTATTTTGTTAAAATTATTCACATTTTCACAGATTCTGCAAGGGGTTCCCAAACTTTCGCACACCACTGTAAAACACCACTTCATGAAGCTTCGAAACATTTACGAATCTTATTTCGAATCAGTGGTTCGGAGCTTGTTTCATTTTAACCAAGTCACATGATTTAAGCAAACAAGGCTTTGTTACATTGTTTCGAACCTTGGTTGAGAAACTGCTGCTTAACTGTAAAAAATAATTGTTGGTTTAACTTAAAAAAGTAAGTTACCTGGTTGCCCTAAAATTTTGAGTTCATTGAAATTAAAAATTTTAATTAATACAACAAAGGCAATTGGTTTAATCAACAGAAACTCAAAATATTATGTTATCTGAACCACATTAATTTTTTAAGTTGATTTGACAAAAGAAAAAATGTGATAAACAGTGTAGATGAGGTTGATCTGGTGAACCCATAAACTAGTGTATAATGGTTTTAACTGATCTCAGGTCAATTTTAAAATGTAGGTTAATTTTTAATTCATTTAATGAGTTTCAACACTTGTATGTGTATAATACAAAAAGGAAAATGACATTGAATTGCTTCTAATTTAACTAGTTTGCTAAGATCAGCACTACAATATACAAGCTATTATTCCAAGATACACACAGAACAAAACGTCACACACTTCACAACAGCACTACACTTCTATAAGAGGGTAAAATCAAAACAGCACATTCCCATGATGCTTTCCAAGGAAACAGCCAATTAGAACTATTTCCTCTTAAGTCAGAATAAATGGTAACTATTTACAAAAGGCCTTTCTGTACAGTGCATGATTCTAAACTAACTGAGGGGTGAAATTAAGCCAAACACCCACTAGTATAGTTTCCAGCATCAAAATATCTGTTTATATGTTCAGTGGTGACATAAAAAGTGTTAACTTACCATTGAATGAAGGACAAACATGTTAACATCAGGCAATCTAAAACAGCCACATTTGAGAAATTATATGTATGATATAGTCTTGTCTTGTTTACTACATTTTGTGTGTGTGTGTTGGTGTGTGTGTGGTGCTTACACAGGTATTTGATGCACAATTTATCAGTATTTCAAGAGGATGAATGCACACACATTATAGGCCTTGAACTAATCATAGAAGAATGTTTAGGCAATCAAGTAAATCTGACTGAACAAGCTCTTCCTGAACACCCTGAAATTGGTCTGTTCTTTTACATCACTATAAAGACTGCTAAGCTGAGCAACGATTTTTTTCTAAAATAAGTACCTTTTGCTCAGTGGATTCTTCAGAGAGGAATGACATTTTTAATTGGCTGCATCCTCATTTCTTTCATCTGGTTACCATGCAATCATTGCATACTTTGAAGCCTACCGAGTGTGCTCATTCATCAGAGAATCTACAATCACAATCACTATGGACCTCATGCGTTGTTATGAATCAAAGTTCTTCTTGCTAATCCTCCCCACCGAGATGTGTTCCCCTGGAGCTTAACAAGCTTCCAATCAGTAAACGGGAAGAACCATCTATTGTGAAAGGCATCTGAATGCAGAAATGAACTGAAGAAATTATACTGCAATACTGCAAAGACAGTAGCAGGAAAGATTTTTCAAAGCAGTTTGAAATTTTGTTACTTTTAAAACAATGGAAACATCCAAGGGATTCTGATGTTTATTTGTACAATAGAAAGAACTGTAGATGACAGAACTAAAACAACTTGTAAAGTTCTGAAAAGTATCAATGTGTTCATGCTGCACTGTACATAGGGATACTATACATAAAATATGAAAGAAGTGACTTAAGTTCATATGTGCTGTTGAGGAGAGCGACTGAGTGCCGCAGATGTTCACAGCCATGCTGATATTCAAGCTTGCAAGTGTGATTTTTTTTACATTTAGATTGCCTTTGCTATCATCTAATGCTTCTTTAAAACTCATCTTTAACACTATTAATTTAATAACACTGTTGAATGTAATTTTTAGCAGATACTGTAAATTCATTCTGTCAGACCTCATTCAACAATTATATGACTGCACTGAATATCAGTGTTTACTCAAAGCATTTCTCCTGCATATGGCAGAAGAGGAGGTACATGACAGTTACATTTATGGCATTTAACAGATGCTCTTTTCACAGAGCGACTGAGAAAAGTGCATTAGCATCACATATGACACCGTTGCGATCAGCAGATGGCAAAGCATGCAATCTGGAACACGACCTGCTAGGAAAGAAATGCTACTACAAAGATTAAATAGAGGCCAGTGTAAAATAAGCCAATGTTTTTTTGGTTTTTTTTTTTTTTAGCTTGCCCAAGTATTATTCTGTATGTCCTGACTGTGGTTTTTAAAATGAGGGGTGTAAATGACAGGTTAGTGTTCAGTGTGACACCAATGTTCTTGGCAGTTTGTGTGGATAAGATTGTTCAAAATTGAAATGGCAAAGTCTTGGAAAGGGTGGTTCTTGGCTGAAATGAACAACAGTGCAATTTTTGCTAAAAACAGCTTAAAATGATGGCTGTTATTGTGCCTGCTAAGTTTGAAGTGATTCAGTGAGGATGCCTGGTTGTCAGATAGTGGAAAATAGAGAGTTGTTAATCGTCACAGCATTATCAGTGTAAGAAAGATAGCCATGAGAACAGACAACATTTACAACATTGACGAGCCAGCAGATAAATATGCCGATTTCAAAACTTAAACTTTATGTGCCAAAGAGAAACGTCCCATATGAAGTGCATATATCCAAAAATGCAATGCATTCACCAAGTAAAAATGTACATCACAAAGCTTTAAATGCTTGAAAAGAACTATGAGTTCAAAGCACAAATTATTCAGAGCTGAATGTCCTCCAGACGTTTTAGACTTGCTCTGAGAGAACATGTTTTGTCTCTATCTCCTATGGCACATGGTAGACCCTTTGAAATTTCAGAATTGCAATCATCTGGCATACCCCTTGTCTGTGTTTTGTTATGTGGACTCTTACCTTGTAGTTTTGCTTTGTTTCCTGTTTCCCCCTTTTTATCCCCTAAGTGTCCTTATCTATGTCTTGTTTAGCTATCTATTGTAGTTGCCATGTAGATTCGCGTAGAATCTTTTTCTCTACAATTTTGCCTTCCGTCCACACTGAGACAGTGTTCTCAGTCCTGCGAAAACTGAGCTTTTGAAGATGCTCTCTGTGGATAAATTTGAAAATGCTGTTTTCATGTTATAGTGTGGACTGTGAAAATGGAGGTATTCGAAAACAGTGACAAACGATATTTAGTTATGTGACACATATTTTACCCAATGGCCGGCATGTTTCTGCTATTTGCTTTTATTGTGTTGCTAAAAATATATATTACTTTGTTCAATTTTCCTGCAATCTCCCTACATTCCTGAAAAATAAAATTTTTGATTAATGTTTGCAGAGAAAGTTCTGAAACAAAAATGCCATTTTCAAATGTATCCTAATATAGATCATGGGTTTCTTGTACTTAAATATGATAATGTGCATGTTTATATTGTTAAAATCTTGAATACCTAAGATACTGCAAACGCTGAAATTAACAACAAAACACTAATAGTCATTGATTTGCGAGCTGCTACGAATCCCCAGTGACAAATCAGTCACCAGAACTCTGACCAACTAGCAATATTCTCTTACAGTTCTAAGCACACGCTTCCTATCGTGGGTGCTCTTAGCTGTCACATAGCAACACGATCCGTGGAACTTTCTATGTGATACCTGGTGACAGCTGCTCTTTGCTTAGTTACCAAACAGGCAGGGAGGCGAATCTCATTAAAACACTACTCCCTCAGTTCTCCCAAATCTTTATGTACAACCAACATTTCACCCTCACCAGAGGTGCTTTTACGACCCCACCTATAACACCTCCATGTAATTGACTCCATACCTCACACCTCCAAAACCCAGGCTAAGTGTCACGATCACCGTCTGTTCCTGTCATGTTCCTGTCACTTCCCGGACTACATCCCCCATAATCCTCTCTGCCATTCACCTGCACTCACTCCACCAATCACTACACTAATCACCACACCCAGCTGCCACGCATTACCTGGACTATAAAAGACTCACACACACACCACCTCACCGCGAAGTCTTGTTTTCCTTGTGTTACATTTCCGAGCGTTATATCCTGTCTGTCTATCTGTTGTTGATCCTGCCTGTTACCCGTTTACGATTCCTTGCTGCATACCTCTGGACTGTTTATTGTTTCCTGGACTGTGAATGATATCTGCCTGCCTCGATCTACTGCCTGTACCCTGACTACGATTCTGCCTAGCCCTTGCTGTTCCTGTTTGCCCCTGCTTAGACCCTGCCTGTATGACAACGCTCACTTTTAATAAAGCTTTGCACTTGGATCCCTACCTGAGTCCCGCCTTCGTTACACTAAGTAAGAACATGTGTTGACATATGGAAGGAAGATTTCCCTGTTTTTTGTCAATGAGCCTTACACCAACAACAAATTACATAAATTTAATTAGACTCTGTGTTCTCAGCTTTATATTTAAGGCCTCGATATACTCACAGCAAAGTTCTTTTTCGTTTTTAACTTAGGGAGAAAAGGAAGTTTGAAATACCTTTATGTTGATATAGTGTTGGCGAACATCCTGACGCCACTTCAGTTTTTACTATAAGCAGGTCTTTTGTGAATATGTGTTTTTACTCACGTCTGACCTTGACGGACTGAACTAAACCTACCTATTATGTAATTGCCACCGACCAGTGGTAGTTAAGCTGGAGTGAACTTTTCTGGAAAGTTTGCTTTGGTGAGCTGAACTCCCGAAACAAACTCCAACTGTGTAATGGTATGATTTCATTTAAAATTATGTCACACCAGTACATTCTAAGATTCCCAAGTATATTGGGGCCTTAAAGCAGGATATACTGCTGATCCCAACAGCACATCAAAACATCACCACAGGTCAGAGGAGATACAAGCTTCAACTTTGATATTTTTTTTGCTGCTCAGGTGTTGGAAAATGCAATCCACCAAATACTCCAAGGCATTTCTGGAGCCAAGAACCTCAGTGACAATACCATTGTGTGCAGTTCAGCATGAGCAGACCCTGACAGCAGCCTAACGGCACTATTCTAGAGACTCAAAGAAAAAAGGCATCACGCTTAATCACTGTAAATATAAGTTTAATAAATCCAGGTTTGAAATCTTTCCATTTGTGTCCTCAGCAAATAGCATCTGCTGACCTCAAAAAGGTGACTGCAGTGCAACACCTCAGATCAGTGCTCTAACCATTGCCAGTGAAATGCTAGTTTTACAGACATTACCAATTGGTCTGAATCCAAAATATGTAATTTATATGATTTGCAAATAATAACAAATTGATATAAAGATTATATGAAATATTTATTTGTCAATCCAACATCACAAAGGAGCTTATAAATCCATGTAAATTTCAGTTGTACTGTACGTAATTGTTTAGGCCGACTTGAGCACAGTAGAAATAAGCTAGAGTCTATGCTGTGTACAAAGCAGATGTTTTAAATGTATTCGGCATTGTATATAAGACATTTACATAGCACAGAATCCATATGATAGTGAGAGTTGTACTCCTTGATAGTGACAGACTTTGACTCCTTGATGCAAATTAGGCTACTGTACATAAAGTCAAACATTACTTGTTTTTTTCATTGCTTGTTATTTTTACTAATAATTTTGCTTTCTGTTTATTCATGCAACAGTATATTGGCAATCTATAACAGTGCATAAAGGATTACATAACCATATGATGTAATAATAACATTTAATAACTGCAAATCAGTATATAATAATTCAGTGATCTAAATTAATTAAATATTAACTATTCTTTTAGGTGTATTGTTTATTTATTATGATTAATTTATTAATACAATAACTTAATAAAATGTTTTGGTCATGTCACCTTTTTCACCTTTCTCGAGTTTGCCGTGTTTCATTCCAGACATTGAAACTGTGATATAAACCTTTGCGAAAGCTCACACAAAAAGACACGGATCGGGTGCTGATCAAGAGTCAGCACTGACATAGCTTAAAGACAGTCTAACTAAGTGGTAATAGTTTACTTTGACACTATGCCAGACACAGAGCTCATGATCCTATAGGGTGCATTTCTATTACAGTCATTGCCACTATAGAGCTTGTTTTGATGATGAAATATGATACTCGCAGACAGAATGTGAAAGGTGCTAATGTGTGGAGATGCAAACACTTTTTTCCTCTACATCTATGGCAATCCATTTACACCTATGAAAAGTCATAAACCCTTCAAACTAATCTGGAACACTTTCAAGCCACTTGCTTGAATTGAGCATTTTCATTGTTAACAACAGGAAAGGGTCAGACAATCCAGTCTTTCACGCCTGCCTATTTCTAACCCACCCCCAACACACATACACACAACAACAGCCACGACTCTTGAATAATTAAAAAAGAAGAGTCTTTGCACAGTCCAGTTCTCCAATAGTGTTTTCTCCAAGCTTTTGATGGAACACCATCCAGTGAAATTTCTCTGGTTTTCCAACCAAAGATTATTAATTATCCCAAAATCCAGATTGAAACTAAGAGGCGACTGTGCTTTTGCTGTACTGTAGATGCTCCCAAGCTTTTAAAATTACCTTCTTGTTTTTTGTTGTTTGTAATTGTGCTCTATAAATCACTCATTCACATCACCTCAAATAGCTTGATGACTGACCTTGTCTGTTGGCTCATGAATCACATTAGGCCATTGCGAAGACAGACAAAATATCTTGTTTCTTTCTAAGCTTTATTAAGAGTCAAGGATACCCTGGCCTTCGAGGTCGCAAGTAATAGCAGACAAGGACAAATGCATATTTGTAAGGTCCCCCTATGGAAAACGCCAGCATACATATCTTTTGTTCATGATGTAAGTAAATACATCATGAAATACATCATCTTGCCAAGGAATGACCCTCATCCTCAGTTCAGCACTACTAAATAAATAGAAAGAAAAAAAACACACATACATAAAGATGTCTCTACAACTCCCTTGGACAGAATGGCACCTCAATTGCACCTCAATTGCAAAAAGAATAGCTGTGGAATGTTAGTCAGCATGCCTGTGTGCATGTTCAAGTGATAAGGAAATAAAAGAAACAAATAATAAACTAATTATTTTGGCTTATCAAATAATTAAAAATGCTAATTATAAATAATAATTATAAATAACTTTTTTGACAGTTAACTGTTCAGCAAGTTTACAGACTAGCTTGGATTTCACCATTGCAAGATTACACCATTCTGGCTGCAGGCAAATGGATCTAATGAAGTTCATGCAGACTTTAGACAAAGCACTTCAGAGAGCTGGAACAGTACAAATTTCAGCCCTGTTCCTGGAGCCAATCAAACAAACCTCAGGTCATCAGCTTGTTTGGAAGAGACACCAGGAACAGGTTTAACCACTGGTCTATACTGCCTAGGTGTAGGCATTCTGCGTTCACATTATTTATTATAATTGAACAGCGAGTGAAACAAAAGTGGTGATATTCACACCAACAAGCATGATCGCAAGTGTGATACTGCTTCTACAGAACAGTTCAATTAATAAGAACTTAATATTTAGTAACTTACAATTTTTTTTACAGAGTATTGTTATTTTTGCTCTGCCAGCAATATCAGTTCTAAACCCAGTCATAGCAGAAAGCATTGCATCTTTTAAAAGAGGTGGATATGTAGGCTACCTACAATTCATTGTAGGAAACAAAAACTCACAATTTTTTTCTATTTATCGCGATTAAGCAGCGTGTGAAGGACTCACTGTAGGTAAAGACAATTTATATCTATATTCATAACGGTATGAAATATGGGGACACTTTTTGATGGGGGACCTGTAATGTAAAGCTAGGGTGTTCCGAATGAATGCATTTTGTGAAGTGAACTTTAACAGATATCCTGTGCTCAGAGAACAGAGGCAGTGAACACTGCATAGGGAACCTTTGGATCGGAAGGCAGCTTCAGTGTCAGTGTCAACTGAACGAATCAGTTGAGTTGATTCACTGGCTCACTCATAAAGACTGTCACTGCATCCAAAATCGCATACTGTCTGAGTTTGTACTACATGAATTTACTTCATGACCGTTGAAAAGTATGTTCTATATAGTATGAATATGGGTAGTATGAATGAAATTTGGATGTGCTACATCCACTATGTTTTTACTGACCAACCAGTGTCAGTTATGTTGCTTCACTGCCATTAATAAATCATCTTATGGGATAGTAAAGTGCCCATCGAATGTACACTTCAGAATCTTGGCATAAGTAGTATAGGTCATCCGGGTACTTTTCGCCTGTTGTTTTTCAAATATGTATTTAGACATAATACTCTTTTGGTGTACTATTTTTCGCATAACTATTTATTGTAGGGAAGTGTTTAATTTTGGACACAGCAAGTCACTTGGTTTGTTGCTGAATGTATCAGTTGAAAAAAGAGTAGGATAAATTGAGACTGTCCTCACTGCAGCCTCTAGCATGATGATGTACAGGATTAAATCCGATTTGTAGTGGGCATATGCTTTTTAATTCCCAAACCAGTTTAGTTTAGTGCAAACTTCGTCCTGCAGCTGATTCGTAAGATTTTATTACTGTGTCAGTCACAGTTCTGATTGCCTATGCTACAACAGACACTAACTCCTAATCCGACCATACACCCTAACCTTAACCTGTTTTGCGAGTCCGCTACATATTTAATTTGATCTAGTACATCATCACACTACAGGCTGCAGTGAGGACCTTCACACGAGCCTTTGTGAAGGGTCCTTGTAAATTAAAAGTGACACGAGATGGAGAAGAACGTCTTCCTTTTTAGCTGTTTTTACTATTCTTAGACCACCACATTGTTCATTCTCTATAGACTTAGTGTTCAGGGTTTTTGTATATACGGGAATGATGTAAGAATTAGCAATACAGTCATCTTTATTTGCAGTTGGATACATTTAAATCTGGACTGTTTTCAGTTCTTTGAATGAGGAAAATTAATCTTTAATCTTAAATGAACCCTGACATTCTTTGTCTGTGTATTTGTTGTCTCCTGTTTCTCAAATGAATTATTTTGTTCGTTACTCTCTGTTTTGCCACACTCATTCGATAACTTCCTCTTTTACTGTCTCACAATCTCTACCCAATTCTTTTTTTCTCTGTTATTTCCTCTGTTCTTCAGACCCTTTTTTTTTTTTTACTCCATCTGTCTTTTAAAACCCTCCTTGTCTATCACATCATTATTCACATCCCCATGTCGACCAGCTGCTGTACAATATCTACAAATTTAATCAGCCTCTTAAAAGGATCTTCTGGGTTAACTCTTGCAAGAGGTGAACAAAAACAACATTGACTGATTGAGCTCTGTTCTTTTCTTCAGTCTTCTCTATAATCCCCTCAGCTAATACTACTCACCACACAAAAAAAGTGGGAGCTTAAAGTGGTGTCAGTATATGAAAAAAGAGAGTAAATAAGAAGAGAACACTGAGTGGAAGAGAGAATTAGAGAGATCAGAAAGTTCAGATTGTGAAGTCTGTCTGTCAAGTTGCATTAATTGTAAACTGAGGAAGAAAACAAGTAAACACAGCACACTACAGTATGTACGCAGTGACAGTCTTGGATAGACAGCAAAATGTTATATAAAATAAAGTAAATAATACTTTTTATAAGAACTAGCTGTAGTCTGGTTGTAGCCCCCAAGATTTGTACTTACTAGAAAATCTAGAAAGATGAACAATGATGCTGCAATTTGGGAGAGGAGCCTTAAAAAAATTATAATGAAAAGCTCATTTTATATAAAAAATTAGTGATTTCTTAAGATGTATTTAAGCTATGTAATTCAAAGTAATTTCTGCTCTGTTGTTCATATTTCACTTTTCTCTTTCAGGCTGGCCTTTTGGCAGTTTGGTGTGTAAGTTGAGTGGGATGGTGCAGGGAATATCGGTATCCGCCTCTGTCTTCACTTTAGTGGCCATCGCTGTGGACAGGTAGGCAAAAAAGTAGTGTTGTCAAAATACTTTATTTTTCTGATTAATAATTTTTGACAGGATAAGTTTTATATATATATACTACCATTGAAAAGTTTGGGGAATTTTTTAATGTTTTTGAAAGACATCACTCACCAATGCTGCATTTATTTGATCAAAAATACTGTACAAACAGTAATACTGTGGAATCTCATTACAGTTTAAAATAACAGTTTTCTTTTTCAAATATATTTTAAAATGTAATTTATTTGATCATGATCTTTCAGAAATAATTCTGTGCTTATTTGGTGTTCAAGAAAACATTTGAAAACAATTGTGCAAAAGAACAACATTGAAAGGATTAGTTCACTTTTAAATGGAAATTAACCCAAGCTTTACTCACCCTCAAGCCATCCTAGGTATATGTATCTTTCTTCTTTCTGATGAACATAATCTGAGAAATATTAATAAATATCCTGACGCATCAGAGCTTTATAATGGCAGTGAGCGAGGATCAACAAGTATGAGCTGAAGAAAGTGTTTCCATCCACATCCATCCATCATAAACGTGTACTCCATATGGCTCCAGGGGATTAATAAAGTCTTTCTGAAGCGAAGCGATGAGTTTGTGTAAAAAAAAAAAATCCATATTTAACATGTTATGAAGTAAATTATCTAGCTTCCGGCAAACCGCCTTCCATATTCAAATGGCGTCACGTCAGTTATGCTTGTTTCATAAGCTCGGATGCGTCAGGATATTTATTAATATTTCTCCAATTGTGTTCATCAGAAAGAAGAAAGTCACATACACCTAGGATGGCTTGAGGGTGAATAAAGCTTATGGTAATTTTCATTTGAAAATGAACTAATCCTTTAAGTATTAAATTTTTTTTATATATATATATAAATATATATATAATAAAAATCAAATAGACCCCAAACTTCTGAAAGATAGTTTTAAAATGGTAAAATTTAAATTGAATAGATTTATTATAAATGTAGGAATGATTATCTTAACTTTCTACATTTATTGTTCATTATTTTTAAAACACTTTCTTGAAACACTTATTTTCTCTTTCTGTCTCGATCACCTCTGCTCTGTTTTCTGTCATCCATCTCTATTCTTTTCTCCTTTTAATACGTCCTTCCTCTTCCTTGTTTTATATTAATGTGTCAGATTCCGCTGCATTGTCTATCCCTTCAAACAGAAGCTCACTATCTCCACCTCCACCCTCATCATTGTCATCATCTGGGTTCTGGCCATCTCCATCATGTGTCCATCTGGTGTAATGCTACAGGTCACCAAAGAGCACAGGGTCTCCATCTTGCTAAGCGATGGCAACACCACGCAACCCTTCTACTGGTGCCGTGAAAACTGGCCAAACCAGGAGATGCGCAAGATTTACACCACAGTCCTCTTCGCTAACATTTATTTGGCACCTCTGACTCTCATTGTCATTATGTACGCTCGGATTGGAATCACACTCTTCAAAACATCAATGCCTGCCGCTGTGTGCCAAGTTGGGACCTCAGGCTCCGGTTCTGGCTCTGGGAAACATGGCAGATATGAAAGTCGTCAACTGGTGTCCCGAAAAAAGAAGCGGGTCATTAAAATGTTGCTTGTGGTGGCCCTGCTCTTCATCCTGTCATGGTTGCCATTGTGGGCTCTCATGATGCTGAGCGACTACGCAAGCTTGAGTGAGCATCAGCATCGCGTCATTAATATCTATTTTTATCCTCTGGCTCACTGGCTGGCATTCTGTAACAGCAGCGTCAATCCCATAGTCTATGGCTTTTTCAATGAGAACTTCCGTAAGGGTTTCAAGGCGGCCTTTAAGCTTCAGCTCTGCTCAGCCCTTTCAGGGAAGAGGAAAAGCTACTCTCACCGGCTGCAGGGGAATGCTGTATTACCTGCCAGCTTGCCCATGACCAAGGAGTCTGCACTGGAGGCTGGGGGTCCCAGACAAGGACAAGAGCTCATCCAAGGGCTGGTGTCTGTAGGCAATGGAAAGGGTCAGGGTGACAGAAGCCAGTCTTCAGGCAAGGAGAACATGAAAGAACAGGATCTGATCATGGAAGATCTGGAGAAGGTGTGTGTGTTAAAGAATATTGTTTTGGAACCCTTAAACTCCAGATATGAAATACTGTAACAGAATAAATATTTTTTTAATTATATAAATTTATATTAATGCTGTTATCTATTTAAATCTTTATTTATTGTGTTTGTCTTTTTGTTTGAACTTTTTTATTCATCAAAGAAAAAAAGCAGCACAATTGTCTTCAACATTGATAATAATAAGAAATGTTTCTTGAGCAGTGAATCAACATACTAGAATGATTTCTGAAGGATCATGTGACACTGAAGACTGGAGGGATGGCTGCTGAAAATTAAGATTTGCCATCAATTTTTGCCATTTAAAAGTATAATAAAATAGAAAACGGTTATTTCAAAATGTAAAAATATATAAAAAATAAAAAATAAAAAAAAGATTACTGTTCTTACTGTTTTTTTAATCAAATAAATGCAGCCTTGGTGTAAGAAAACACAGAATTAGACATTATATGTAAAATATTTAAATATAGTAAGTTTGGTGAAAGGCTTCTCTTTTGATCTGAGAAAAGTTAAACTAGATAATGAGAAATACTGATCTCACAAAATTACATATTCAACAGGATTTGTACATGGCAAATTCCCTAGTTTCATACTGAAATTCCACACTATTAAACTGGCATATCCTTGAGCAGTTACCATTACAGCACACACTAAAAAAATTAGCAAACATTTTACCTTTAGTGGTACAACAGCTGTCCAACGTACCTTTAGGGTTAAAAACTGTACAACATCACTGTGGCAGTAGCTTTAAAGGGACAAATTTGAACCTTATTTACTCTCACAATTTCATATTAGTACCTTAAAGGGTTAGTTCACTCAAAAATGAAATTTCTGGTCATCAATTACTCACCCTCATGTCGTTCCACACCTGTAAGACCTTAGTCAAAGTCCCTTTAAGACAAGTTGTTTCACTCGGCGGCCATCTTTGAAACGCTTCTCGGGCTTTGCCTTCGTTCATCTTCAAAACACAAATTATGATATTTTTGATAAAATCCAATTGATCAGTGAGGCCTGCATTGCCAGTAAGATACACTCACCTAAAGGATTATTAGGAACACCATACTAATACTGTGCTTGACCCCCTTTCGCCTTCAGAACTGCCTTAATTCTACGTGGCATTGATTCAACAAGGTGCTGAAAGCATTCTTTAGAAATGTTGGCCCATATTGATAGGATAGCATCTTGCAGTTGATGGAGATTTGTGGGATGCACATCCAGGGCACGAAGCTCCCGTTCCACCACATCCCAAAGATGCTCTATTGGGTTGAGATCTGGTGACTGTGGGGGCCATTTTAGTACAGTGAACTCATTGTCATGTTCAAGAAACCAATTTGAAATGATTCGAGCTTTGGGACATGGTGCATTATCCTGCTGGAAGTAGCCATCAGAGGATGGGTACATGGTGGTCATAAAGGGATGGACATGGTCAGAAACAATGCTCAGGTAGGCCGTGGCATTTAAACGATGCCCAATTGGCACTAAGGGGCCTAAAGTGTGCCAAGAAAACATCCCCCACACATTACACCACCACCACCAGCCTGCACAGTGGTAACAAGGCATGATGGATCCATGTTCTCATTCTGTTTACGCCAAATTCTAACTCTACCATCTGAATGTCTCAACAGAAATCGAGACTCATCAGACCAGGCAACATTTTTCCAGTCTTCAACTGTCCAATTTTGGTGAGCTCGTGCAAATTGTAGCCTCTTTTTCCTATTTGTAGTGGAGATGAGTGGTACCCGGTGGGGTCTTCTGCTGTTGTAGCCCATCCGCCTCAAGGTTGTGCGTGTTGTGGCTTCACAAATGCTTTGCTGCATACCTCGGTTGTAACGAGTGGTTATTTCAGTCAAAGTTGCTCTTCTATCAGCTTGAATCAGTCGGCCCATTCTCCTCTGACCTCTAGCATCAACAAGGCATTTTTTTTTTTTTCCTTTTCGCACCATTCTTTGTAAACCCTAGAAATGGTTGTGCGTGAAAATCTCAGTAACTGAGCAGATTGTGAAATACTCAGACCGGCCCGTCTGGCACCAACAACCATGCCACGCTCAAAATTGCTTAAATCACCTTTCTTTCCCATTCTGACATTCAGTTTGGAGTTCAGGAGATTGTCTTGACCAGGACCACACCCCAAAATGCATTGAAGCAACTGCCATGTGATTGGTTGATTAGATAATTGCATTAATGAGAAATTGAACAGGTGTTCCTAATAATCCTTTAGGTAAGTGTAATTAACACTTTCAAATGCCCAGAAAGTTACTAAAGACATATTTAAAACAGTTTATGTGACAACAGTGGTTCAACCTTAATGTTATGAAGCGACAAGAATACTTTTTGTGCGCCAAAAAAACGAAATAATGACTTTATTCAACAATATCTAGTGATGGGCGATTTCAAAGCACTGCTTCATGAAGCTTCAAAGCTTTATGAATCTTTTGTTTCGAATCAGTGGTTCGGAGCGTGTATCAACTTCCAAAGTCATGTGATTTCAGTAAACGAGGCTTCGTTACATCATAAACGTTTCAAAATTTCAATGGTTCACGTGACTTTGGCAGTTTGATACACGCTTCAAACCACTGATTCAAAACAAAAGATTCGTAAAGCTTCGAAGCTTCATGAAGCAGTGTTTTGAAATCACCCATCACTAGATATTGTTGAATAAAGTTATTATTTTGTTTTTTTGAAAGTGTTAATTATCTTGTCATCAACGCAGGCCTCACTGAGCCATTGGATTTTATAAAAAAAAAATTACTTTGTGTTAGGAAGATGAACGAAGGTCTTACAGGTGTGAAACGACATGAGGGTGAGTACTTCATGACAGAATTTCCATTTTTGGGTGAACTAACCCTTTAAGGGAACATATTACCACTCTACTAAAATGAACCTTTAAGGGGTAGATAAGATACAAAGTTGTCCCTTTAAGGGTACTGCCCAGACAGTGACAAGCTGTTGTAACCCTAAAAGTACAATTCTTGCACATTATTTCTGACAGCACAGATGCTAGTAACATCTTCTTCTTCTTTTTTGGCAACCAACGCAATTTTACAGATGGTCTTCTCTAAATTGTAAATTTTCACCTTCCATCTCCTTCTGGCATCAGCAGATTTTTTTCTAATAGACCCTGTATGGTCCATTTTTATTACAGAAGGTTTCAGTGAGAAAAATCAGGGTCTTATATATGGTATTAATGTAACCATTGTTTGTCTGTTTTTCTTCACAGGTAATGTATGATTTATAGGTGCTTAATGATCTTCATGGAACCCATGGTCAAAGATACGGTGCACTCAGATGATTTTCACTTCGCATTGACTGTTTTACTGCTGGGAGGACACCATGAGTTCGTCTTTCATCTCTTTTCATCTCTTTCACCTTGTAGGCAAGATGTGCTCTGCCTTTTCTCTCATGAAATTTTAAATTTAAGACAATAATCATGCCAGAATGGCAGTCTGATCTGTAGGGTTTAAAATTCAGACATTGTGTGTGATAAGCACAAAAAAGGCCATTTTGTGGAAGTAGCTTTGACTTGATAAGATGTGAAATGAAATGACATCTTACTGGATACCAAATTATGCCCAGTGTCATTCCTGGATGTTTGCTCTGTCACCCTGTTTAACCTGAGGAATACACCCTGAGGTTCAGATAAAATTACACCAAATGTCAAGGCTGTAACTAATACGGATATTCCTGTGGAAAAGGTCTTGATTCTAAGCCACATCTCAAACTGACTGAAGTACCTGAACAGGGGTTATTTCAGAGGGATTTCTATTGCAGCTCTACCTGGATGGTTAAATTACTGCATTTTGTTAAAATGGCCTGTTCAATTTCTCCTCTCTGAGTTCAAAAATGACTACCTTTTTTTTAAACTGCCTGCTCAACATGTTCTATCATTAACCAACATTGAATGAATGTCAGCAGCAAAACTTTGAAGTTTTGGCGTATTTACAGGGTGAATGTAGTAGGTCTGTGACTAAATGAGGAGCATCATAACTATGAATCTGTATTAGTATAAAATAGTTAACTGTAACAGGAAGGGCAATTTGCCAGTTATTTTCAAAAACACTCAACAGTTTGTGTCCTGACATGGGGACAGTGCCTGAGGATCTTTTCAGACTCAAAAACTCAATGTAAATGAGCTGCTGAACAAGAGCAGTGCCTTAAAAAGATGGCATTAGCGGTCAGAAACCATGAGAACTTGAACAGTCTTATGTGGAATGAGTCAAGAAACATCCCCGAGGGAATGGCAAGTGTCCAAACTGTCACTGGCTATTGCATCTGACATTTATACATATTTCACAGTTTCTCTTTTGGCGGATGAGAATCTATGCTGGTTATTTTGTATGTGTAGAAAAAAAAAAGACCTCACTCCAAAGGGAAATTTTGTTGTCTGTGTTTCTAATGTAAACCTGCAGTTGAGTACAATGTGATATACTTGAGGCACACAATGTATTGCTGCTACAAAGTCTTCTGTGAACATTTTTTTTTTCATGGCGTGAAAATTTTCAGTTAGGTAATATATCCTCCTGGCTGCAATTTTGCATCTTACTGTGCTTTGCAATGATGTGTAAACAATGAACAATCTGTTCAGGAAATAGTCATTAATTGAGGTTAGGCTGGATTTGTTTTATTATTATTTGACTAAAAATGCTGTGTATTTTGTCTCTGAGGTTATCTCTGAGAGCAAATCATACACATAACGAATGTTATGGTATCTAATGCTTAATTATAATAATTACAAAAAGAAATAATTATCATTATATCACCACTGCTTGTTGCTTAATGTGCATCAGACAGAGAACAAGAGTTAGAGAGAGAAGCAGGACCTTGTTGAAATGTGTTACTGGTTGATGGTCATTATGATGAGCAACATTAATTTTGTAAAAGTGAAAAGCATTTTGGGGTGTCAGCCTACTTGTCATGTCAGTGTGTCGTAACAGCATAATCGTGTCTTTAAAGTCCTATTTTTGGGGACATATTTGATAGTATATTTGTTGGATATTGGCACTACTAATGTTACCACTGAAACATATTCATCTCAACAAGACAGATTCTATAGGACAATGTAGCCTATAAACAACATTATTTTGACATACTGCACAGAACACAGCAGACAGGAAATTTATACAGGGAGAAAACATCTTATTTTATCTCTCTATATTTCAGAGTTGTTAAATGTCTCCAGCACTGGCAGTCGCACAACGTTGTACACTGACATTCAGTTTATTCTTCTTTAGAACCTGGAAACAGCATCAAAGAAGTGAGTTGATAAGTATGTGATGCATTTATACACGATTCCCACACTATGTATATCATCCACCGCAGCATCAAGAGCCTTCAGTTCTATCATCCTTTTTCTGAACACGGAAGCCTCGCCTGACTTATTCCAGAAAACTTCTACATTTCCCTTCTCCAGTGTTTCTGCTCAAATTAGCATATTTTCCTAGAAGAAAATGTAACATTAAACATATTAAAATGACTAAGAAAAGCATATGGCTCCATAGTGCTGACACTTTACAGTGTCGCAATGACTGTCTTTTGGCAGTGCCTCAACAATTTAATGAGTGGGTATAGTTGACATGAAGTGGCCCGAAGTTATGTTGATTACATATCATACAGCTCAGAAACGTGGTGAAGTTCAGAGGGCTTTTTGTCCAC
The DNA here is from genome assembly GCA_003731715.1 of Anabarilius grahami. Taxonomy (NCBI): domain Eukaryota; kingdom Metazoa; phylum Chordata; class Actinopteri; order Cypriniformes; family Xenocyprididae; genus Anabarilius; species Anabarilius grahami. The sequence continues at coordinate 9,780,129 of RJVU01073043.1, forward strand.
ATTATACGAGCACTCATATACCTTATTTACATAAGTGCTTCCATGCTCATTTTCTCTCATCAGTCACTGACATGCAATTCATATGGTGCCAGAAACTAATATTCTTTTCAGGTTTGTTGGTGCACAAATCAATTAATTTCAGGAATTCTTTGTTTATTGCTGCTATTGTGGCAGCTATGAAACTGAACTTATTTTGTTTATTTAATTCGGTTGCTTGTTTACCCAGTATTAACATGGGTTCATATGAAGACCAGAATAGGACAACAGCGGAGTGGAAATTAGAATATGTCATGGTGGTGTTTATCAGGAAAAAGGTGGATATGTTTCTGCATTTTCAAATTGTAAGTGACAGTAGTCGCGATTGAGATGCGCCTCATTACACCTGAAATTTAGACAAGAGTAGACGGCTGCATTTCTCACTTCTTGAAGTGGATCTACTTGATCAAAGGTGGATATCGCGTGATTCACAATCATGCTTTTTTGTTAATAAACTGGATGTAATCTAAATTATGTTCCTTTTATATGAAAATAAATATGAGGAACAAGACACTCAAAGTAGTGGTTAGTTAATTTTCCTACCAAAGATGTGTTTTCCATCCATTTTTAGTTTAATAAAGACGTGTTTTAGATTTTTTTAAGGAATATTAGTGATTATTGTCATGACATGGGGCCAAGTATGGTGTCCCATACTGGAATTTGTGCTCTGCATTTCACCCATCCAAGTGCACACACACAGCAGTGAGTATTGAACACACACGCACCATGAACACAGCCAATTTTGCAGAGGCGCCCAGTCAGCGATTACCGGTTAGGTGCCTTGCTCAAGCCTCAGTTGTGGGTAATGAGAGTGGAAGAGAGCTCTGTTTATTCAATCCCCCCCCCACCTACATTTCCTGCCGGTACTGAGACTCGAACCCCTGACCTTCAGGTTACAAGTCAAACTCTCTAAATATTACTGCCCCAATAAAGTTCCCACAGGACTCGAACCCACTATCACTATGCCTGTCATTCATCGCGTTGCGCCACTGGGGAGACATCATGTCATCAATCACCTATCCCATGCAAAGATCAAAGAGTTTAAGAATATTAATTTACACATAAAAACATGATATCAGGTTTAGAAAATCAAACATTTTAGATGAGAATAAATCATCATGGTTGTTTAAATGAGCATTAAGTTGTATCGTCAACAAGTCCTTTCCCATCGTGCCTTCAGCCAACACATTCAGGGGAAAGCAACTGCGCATGAAACCTTTTGTCCCCTACCTTCCCCTGTGCTGCTACACCCCTGTTTGTGTGTTTGGGGAAAAGGGCTTGTGCCCACTGGCTGCACGCAGTGTAGCACAGCCTCTTTAAGAGCACAAATCTGCACAATTTTGATAGTGTGAAACCAGTTCTGTTTCTTCTGTATTGAATGGGAAATGTTCCGGTTTCAGCTCTTTGGAGCTTACTTTCATTAATCAAGTGGCAATGATAGACCTAAAATTGGCATGAAATGGAAGTTGTGATCCTCCTTTCTTTCCTATTGTGAAGAGATGTTTTTGCAAGGGGAAGTTATATTGATTAAAGATTACGAAGACACGTTAATTAAAAAAGAAAACAGTGATGTGCACAAATAAATCATTCATTAAAAAAACACTGAAATATTCCACAAAAATCAAAATGATCAATTTTGAGTTCATTTTCACTTTAAGGATTTAGAGTTTAAAGTAAGAGTGTGCTGGAGAGTTATTGAGATCTTGATATACCAACACCAGGTTACTCTAATAGCATTGCTAATTTAAACAACAAGTCTATAACTCATAAGTAAATGGGAGAAATAATGTAAAAAATACACTACAGAGATATTTGCGTCAATTAACGTCCTTGTACCCGTATTAAGTTATTCTAAAACTGCTGTGTGTATTTTGATATACCTTCTATTGACAGTTGGCTTTGGGACCTCTAGAATAAGTACTATGCTGTAGAAATTTACCTTTGAAACATTCTGGCAAGGTCAATGTTATATATACCTTTGTTTCAAGATGTTTCAGTGAATGTGAACATTTAATCTGGGCAGAACCCAGATAATGAAAGCATATCTGTTATATGGTGGTGTTATTAAACTGTAAATTTTGTGCTATATAATCAGTGTTTGAGCACATTGGAATGGTGTTTTGTACATGGAATGTCAAATCTATGAAACCGCATGATGTCATATTTGAATATTTTCTGGGCATAATTATTTTTGTAATTGTTTAACAGATGTTCACCCTTGTGTGACAGTTTGTGTGTACAAATCTGGTATCCGAGTCTATACAATTCACTGAACACTGCTCATTTGCATATTTATATACTCAAAACAGCAAAAATAATGTATGGAACGAGGGACTTGTTTTTTTTTCTCCACCAATGAAGATTTGTATATGGCTTTATGCAACATTACAAGAAAAAATACTGCTCATCTCTGTTGTTTAAATATAGATGGTAGACTATATGTGACTGTAAATATTGCCTTAGTAGCCTATATTAAATAAAACTAACTGATAAATAACATTTTGTCTATTGAACGTGTTGATTGTGTTGGTTAAGAAATAAAATTTACTTGTGTGGCATGATTTCAGAATGTCGACACCTGCATTTTGCTGGCTTTTTCAGTACAAAGGTACTGTTTGTTCATATGCTTCCCTAATATTTACAAGCATCCTTTATTCCTTTTTGTAGGGTTTGAGATACAAATGATTGCAGTGCCAACCTTTAACATGAACTTGATTGCCATTGTCTTTGTCTAAACTTTCTGATTTAAATCAACGAATAAACAGACCATGAATTGCGCCTATTCAGCATGAAAAAAAATGAGGTAATTCCAGAAGAACCAACAATGAGAGAATTGGAATTATAGGCATATACCTTATAAAATGCTTTAAAAACCAACCATTTCTTCATTGAGAGGACACAGAACATTGTTGGAAAAATTGCTCAGATTCCCTAGAGAAACACAACACCCCTGAGAAAGCAATACGCCCCTAATGGCTATCTGTAATAGCGAGACAGTTTCTTTCATTCATTTCAAAATCACATGTTTCATTTGAACTGTCTGTGTTGACATCACATCCACCTTTTGTCCTCTTGCTTTGGTATTGGTTGGCATGTGGTTGTTTCACACAAGCAAGGAGGTGTAGATTTTTGTATTTCATGGACAAGCCAAATTTGAAAGCACAGGGAACAGTCTTTTTTCAAAAGCTTTATTGATGACGTACATTTACATCACATTTGCATGTATTAATTCAGCAGGCACTTTTATTCAAAGCAACTTACAAATAAGGAATGCAGCAAGTGATTCACCTTAAAAGGTAGATAAAGTGGGACACAGTTTGTCTTTCATCTCAATGACAAAAAAGTTTCCTACTTTGTATTAACCCTATATCGGTTAATAAGGACATTTGTTCATGCATAAGGTTCACAAAGTTCATGACTGAGGATTTTGAGAGAAGAAGAGTTAAATGGTAAGCCTTCCCATGACAATGCCATGCAGCGAGCAAAAATGAGAGATGGCACTTCAGCACTTTATGACAAGGGCTTCCTGAGGGAGGACTTCAAAAGAGCTACAAATCTCCCATTATTAGATTATCTCTAAAACTCTTTAGATAAGGGAGAGACATGCCGGTTCTCCATTAGAGGATTACTGTAAGTGCTATTAATTAGAAAGAGGGAGAGACTTAACCTTCTGCTGATTCTTAAAGAGAGAATCTTTTGCTACTGTTCATGTTTTTGCTTCTCATTACTACTCATAATTAATGAAAGACACGTTGTATCTGATTACTTTTTTTATGCTGACTGAGGTGATTTAACTTCATCAGTGACAAGGAATGTGTTTTGACAAATGACATGAATGTTCTAATGCAATCTCACAGTGAAATGGAAAGCATATTATATTAAGTAAAACAACTGGTAATTGAATTCAGGTTGTAGATTGAATAATGGTGAAAAGCACATTTGGATTTGATTAAATGAACTAATCTTGATTGCATTCCCTGCATTAAAGTGTTTATATGTTAAAAAAAATATATATATATTTATATTAAAAATAGCTCATAAAATCCTGGCACGCAAGCATATAAGACAATAATATATTACTATTGTAATACAACTGCACTGTAAAATAAGAGTAAATACAAAAAAAATCTATATTATAAGCATATTCAATATTTTTATAGTAAAATTACAATACGTGTCTTAATTTTTTTACTTGCAAGAGTTTAAACCTCGAGCTTTTGTTTTGATGGAAAACTGCAAAAGAAAAAAAAACAATTTTGTGTGAAAATACAAAACATGTCTCATTACAAATCTAGTGAAATTCTGCAATCATCTGTCCAAAAAATGTAGAAATGATGTGACTGAAAATAAAGCATAACTAGCACACGTTGCATTCCCAAATGCACTCAAACTGACAACGCACTGACAACTCTTTGAGATTGAAAAAATAGACAGAGATAGAGATTGAGGTTCAGAGAAGAATGTGTTGGACAGAGATTGCAGGCTGAAATCCATAACCTGAAACACTAGCATTCAAGCATGTCTGCATGAGGAGCTGTTAAAAGCCTTTCAGGAAAATTTATGTCACATATTCTGGGTACATTTTCTGATGTTTCTGCTTCAAGGAACTCTCTCTTGGGTGCTGAGGTAAGTTGAGATACTGTAAAGAGGGTAAGAGAGTGAAAGAGAGTATTGGATTGGAAAAAAGATGTAGCGTTGCTCTAGTGCTTATTTTCTTCCCAAGTGCTGGAGGAGAAGGGTTGATGGCATATGCAAACAAAACAATAATGAAAGCATTCTAAAAACGGCAGAAAATTACAGTTTGTTTGTCTTTCCCTTCCTCACACTTGTCTAGACGTCCTCAGTAGTCCTCATGGATTCACTCCAAGTGGCCACAGCTGTCTCTTATAATGCTTTGCCAGCTGTGCCAAGCTCTGTCTCTCCTTCCCAGTCATGTGATTTTGATATATTTTGTAATAGGTTTTGTAGTGCTTGTATACACACACATGCTGACACACACACAAACCCAAACTATAGCCATTATAATGTTTCAGTGAAGGTAAACAGATTAACTTAAAATCTATGTTGTACTACTACTACTGCCTACTATGGTCAATGGGACGAGATCTGCTTGGTTACAAATATTCTTCCAAATATCTTTCTTTGTGTAGAGCAAAACAAAGAAATTTATACAGGTTTATATCAACTTGAGAGGGAGTAAATGATGACAGAACTGACACCCCACGAATGCTTTAGAAATGATATACATCTGTTGTCTTCACTTAAAGGAGTAGTTCACCCAAAATTGAGAATTTTACTTACCAAGGCAATCCAAGATGTGTATGACTTTCTTTCCGAAGGATTTTTCTTTGTCTAGTTTTGACAGATTTTATGTGCGTACTTAGACGTATTTAATTTTTTTGCAGTTATTAGTTAATCCACAAGAGGCAACCATGCCCTGTGGGCATCGATTCACAAGGTAGTCAAAGAAAGACTGCATAAACAGAACAAATCAAAGCGCATGCAAGCTAAAGTGACGATGGAGGCCTACATAGATGAGAGACTGTGCGAAGAGGTTAGAAAGTACCCAAATTTTGTACAACTCTAGCATGAAAGAATATAAAAATGTTTACATGGGTTGTAACTCGTGGCGAGAGATTGCTCAAAACTGCATGTGTCGACCTCATGTGTATGCGTACAAGTCAAATGAAGTATACTTTGTAAGGCTGTGTGTTCGACTGTTCGTGAACACTAGTGTACGTGTAAAAATGAAGTATACCCAGGGCTCATAGCACCTTTTGTCAGATGGCATGGAGTCCATGTTTTTTTGCATTGTGCAAACGAGATTGAGTGTGGCACTTTTTCAAGAAAGGCTTCTTTCTTGCCACCCTGCCATACAGGCCAGCTTTGTGTAAAGCTTGTGAGATATTTGTCACATGCACAGAATGATCAGTCAGCCATAAAGCCTTCAAAGTTGTTTTATTCTGAAAAAAAACAAACCACTACAATTGATGTCAGGTGGAGCAATTAGCCTGGTGTTTGATCTGGAAGTTGATTGGTTGCACCTGAGCAAGTTTATAATGGTATACTCAAAGGCAGGGTTCCTCAAATCTGGTCCTGGAGGACCACTGCCCTGCAGAGTTTAGTTCCAACAATAATCAAACACATCTAAACATGTTAATCAAGGTCTTCAGAGTTACTAAAATTGCAGGTAAGTGCGTTTGATCATGGTTTGAGCTAAATTCTGCAGGACAGTGGCCCTTCAGGCCTGCTAAGGGTACGTTTACATGACAATGATGTACTAAAAATGGAACAATTTTCCTTTGAATTTTCACGTACAGACGACAACATTGTCAAATCGAACCCCGTTCAGACAAATCCACGAAAACAACATAAATCAATGTATTCTGCTGCCAGGCCAGGAGATGGCGATGTCATTTTGTAAAGAAACACACGCGCCTACAGACTGAACACGTAATATGCATGCACATGATGTCACCGTTTTCACAGATTCGTGTTTTTTTTGTTTACACAGAAACGATCGTTTTCAAAAACTTGCACTTTGAAATCTGTACAAAAGTTGACATTTTCAGACCCCAAAACGCTGTTGTCATGTAAATGAACGGCCAAATCCAAGCATGCCACAGGAGTCCTGAAAAATGAAGCCAAAGCGTCTCGATCGCCCCCAGATGGCTGGAAGCAGTATAGGTCATAAACCCCGCCCTCTCCATCAAATGCAATGGGACATGAGACAAACTAAACAATCAAATTACACTTCAAATATTTTTTTTCCAAGGACAATTTCTGTCATTTTAGGCAGCTTTTATCATGCTGGTGTTAGTTCAGATGTTCATTCCTTAAAAAAAGTTTGAATTAGTCAGTTATTTGATGCTATAAAAACGGGGGTGTGACGTCATGATTGACAGTTGAGATTGACAGCTTGTCTGGATTTTTTTTTCTGGATCTTCGCGAGGTGATTGGAGCTTTAACTTTAATTTCTACATTTCCAGAACTGTTTATTTCACACTGACATAATGAGTTGTTCTGAGTTTGGGCAGGATATTGATATCGCGGCTCCAATTCGTGCTCACTGCTGTGCAAGATGTCAGCGCCAGATTGGCACACTGGTGGCTTCAGCTACTACAATGGAAGAGAGTGAAGGTGCGTCGCCCATCTTTTTTTACAGTCTAAGGCCAAAACACATTAAAAGTTTTAGATTAAGTAGGATTAAGAATGTAGAATAAGGCTGAGCAGAATAAGGCATTAATATGTGCTTAATAATTACTTATAAATAGCCAGTATTCTAGTAATAATAAGCAACTAGTTAAAAGACCCTAAAATAAAGTGTTATCAAAGTTTTATGTTTTTAGTTAAAAGCGGTGTTATGTAAACAGGATTTTTAATAATCCTCCAAAATGTTTTAAAATGTTATTTTCACTTGGATGAGGAGGGTTATAATGTGTACATACAGCTCAAAAAAGTTAGACTTCATTTATTTTATTTTCCAGGGTGTAATGTGAAAAAAGGTAAAGATTTTCACAGGGTATGATAACTTTCTATAGGCACTGTATACATAAAATTAACACAACTGAAGAAAACACAAAGTATAATACACAAACATTCATAAGGAAAGTGGAAAGTCTACATAAAAGTGCTATAGACACTTCAAAATCAGCCTTTTGGGGCAACATCAAAAACATATTTTTTTATGATTTTGAGACGTGCTCAGTTGCATTTTTTCTGAGTGTGTTTTGTCAACTGTGACATTGCAGCTCTCACTGTGATCAAAGCAATCACCCACCTGAAATCTGTCGGTCAACACATTTAACACGCTCACAGCTTTAGAAAAAAAGGAAAGCGTTGCTGCAGACACCATGCACAAATATCGCTACAAATTACAATAAATGAGTAGAGTAAAGTCGAGATTTGGGGTCATGTACATGTTTGTTGTTATTAAATATCAACCATTAACATCTTTAACACATCCTATGTCCCCCTACTCCAGATCAACATGCTCACATAATGGCCTTGAATTCACTAATAGGGCAGACACGACCTTGCTGTTAGAGAAGTACCATTTTAATTTAACGAGGCATTGTTCCACACCAGCTCTTGTTTAACCTTTGAGGGAGGCATTTGAACAGTTATTTCTGGGTCATTAATGTGTCACTGCTCCTGGCACTGACACTCTTCATGTTAGCTGTCTTTGTATGTTTGTCAATGTTGAGTTAGCAAGTTTTTTCATTTCTGTTTTTCAGTCTCTAAACATCTAAATCCTAGACATGCAGAATTATATTTGATCTGTGGCCAAACATGATGAGAAAAACAATTTGCTTGAGTTATTCTCCCATAACTAGTTTCTATATAAAGATTTCATAAGCATTGTGTCCAGTGAGAGCTCTTTGTAACATTAGTCTAATGAATGATGTATCACTTCAGAGGTGTTTCTGATCTTTATTTCTCCATGTTTATACTTGCCTTGTACAAAAATGTTCCTGTGCTGCCGTCATGATTATAATGGAGACCATGAATTACAGTGGGTACGGAAAATATTCAGACCCCCTTATATTTTTCACTCTTTGTTATATTGCAGCCATTTGCTAAAATCATTTAAGTTCTTTTTTTTTCCTCATTAATGTACACACAGCACCCCATATTGACAGAAAAACACAGAATTGTTGACATTTTTGCAGATTTATAAAAAAAAAACAACTGAAATATCACATGGTCCTAAGTATTCAGACCCTTTGCTCAGTATTTAGTAGAAGCACCCTTTTGATCTAATACAGCCATGAGTCTTTTTGGGAAAGATACAACAAGTTTTTCACACCTGGATTTGGGGATCCTCTGCCATTCCTCCTTGCAGATCCTCTCCAGTTCTGTCAGGTTGGATGGTAAACGTTGGTGGACAGCCATTTTTAGGTCTCTCCAGAGATGCTCAATTGGGTTTAAGTCAGGGCTCTGGCTGGGCCATTCAAGAACAGTCACGGAGTTGTTGTGAAGCCACTCCTTCGTTATTTTAGCTGTGTGCTTAGGGTCATTGTTTTGTTGGAAGGTAAACCTTCGGCCCAGTCTGAGGTCCTGAGCACTCTGGATAAGGTTTTCGTCCAGGATATCCCTGTACTTGGCCGCATTTATCTTTCCCTCGATTGCAACCAGTCGTCCTGTCCCTGCAGCTGAAAAACACCCCCACAGCATGATGCTGCCACCACCATGCTTCACTGTTGGGACTGTATTGGACAGGTGATGAGCAGTGCCTGGTTTTCTCCACACATACCGCTTAGAATTAAGGCCAAAAAGTTCTATCTTGGTCTCATCAGACCAGAGAATCTTATTTCTCACCATCTTGGAGTACTTCCGGCGGGCTTTCATGTGTCTTGCACTGAGGAGAGGCTTCCGTCGGGCCACTCTGCCATAAAGCCCCGACTGGTGGAGCGCTGCAGTGATGGTTGACTTTCTACAACTTTCTCCCATCTCCCGACTGCATCTCTGGAGCTCAGCCACAGTGATCTTTGAGTTCTGCTTTACTTCTTTCACCAAGGCTCTTTGTGTTGTTTTATTTAACTTTTAATCATCAGACCAGGCGCGATAGCTGGTTTTTCATCTTTACTTCACAACTGCTGTGGCATGCTGGGTAATCGAGTTCTTAACATAACGTACTCATAACATCACATCTTTCCCCCTATAAAGAAATGAAATGTACCCTATAAAACATAAACCATCTTAAAGTTTACTTTTACTTATCTAACTGTATGAAACTTTACTTGTAAACAACTATTACAATTGAAACTTTTTTTAATTTTTTTTTTTAATTTTTTTTTTTATATATATTAACTTAAGGGTCCATGTTGATCCTTCATTCTGCAAAACAAACTAGAGAGTCATTAGCAACACTCAATCAACCTCTGAGGTGGCTGAACATGTCTCTTAGGTCTAGCCTGTCTTTCAGCAGCTGGCGACTTTGACAGTTTTGAAGGTGTCGCAACAGATGGTGACGCCGACACTGCTGTCAGGCCACTGTCAGGTAGCTCCGTCGATTCAGCCGTGTCCTGCTGGACCATCTCCTGAGCTGTAGTGTCCTTTACAGTCGGCTGTAGTTGAAGATCCGTGCGGTTCCTCCTCAGAGACAACCCATTCTCTGTCTGGATCCTGTAGGAGCGTGGAGCAACTTCCTCCTCCACCTGTCCCTTTTGTCTCCAGGTGCCTGTAGAGATGTCCCTAAGACGCACCATGTCACCAGGCTTCAACATTGGCAGGTGTTTTGTTGTTCGATTATACAGCCGTCTTTGTTTTGCTTTTTGCTCCTCCTTTACTTTTCTGACTTTGTATGCACTTTTGGGCGTAAGCAAGTCCTCATTTACTGGTAGGTTTGAACGGATGCGTCTACCCATCAGCATTTGAGCTGGTGATAGTCCGTTCTGTAGAGGCGCACTCCTATAGATCAATAAACTTTTCTGAAAGTCATCTCTATCTTGTGCTTTTTTCATCATTGTTTTTACTGTTTTCACAGAGCTTTCCGCCAAGCCATTGGACTTTGGATAAGTTGGACTCGACGTCAAGTGTTGAAACCCCCATTCTTTGGCAAAGGCAGCAAACTCACAGCTGGAAAACTGGGGCCCATTGTCCGAAAACAGTTCACATGGGACACCATGTCTGGCAAAGACAGTCTTGAGGTAGCTGATGACTGCCTTGCTTGATGTTGACTGCAGCACTCCAACTTCTGGATAGTTTGAAAAGTAGTCGGTGACCACTATGTAACTCTTTCCATCACAGTCAAATAGGTCTGTTCCAACCTTATAGTAGGGTCTGTGGGGCACCGGATGAGTCATCAGCGGCTCAGCTTGTTGTTTTGGCCTGTAGATGCGACAAAGTTCACATGACGCTGTTGTCTGGCTGATATCTTGGTTGATTCTAGGCCAGTACATTACTTCTCTCGCCCGTCGTTTACACTTGACTTCTCCGAGGTGGCCTTCATGTATCTTTTTGAGCATTTGTTTACGTAATGTTAATGGAATAACAAACTTGCTCCCTTTCATCACTATGTCATCCACCACGGTGAGCTCTGCTCTGCAGTTCCAATATTCTTGTATTTTCGTGGGGCAATCCTTTTTGTTTTTGGGCCACCCTGTCTGTACTGTGTGCTTGAGTTCTGTCATCGTTTCATCTGCATTTGTCTCTCTCCGTATTTGTTCTGTTCTGTCAGTTGTTACTGGCAGAGACGTCACAATCATGTCCACATATGCCTGTATTTCTGCAGTTTTTTCGCTGTCCGCACGTTCCTCCTTATCCACTGCTCTAGACAAGGTGTCGGCGGTGTACATGTATTTCCCTTGAGTGTATATCATGTGCACATCATATTTTTGCAGCCTAATTAGCATGCGCTGTATCCGTACGGGACAGTCATTCAGAAGTTTGGACATGATGGACACCAGAGGTTTATGGTCAGTTTCTACTTCAAAAGCTTGACCAAATACGTATTGGTGAAAGCGTTCACATGCATACATGCTCGCTAACAGCTCCTTCTCTATTTGAGCGTATCTGGACTCGACGCTTGTCAAGGCCCTTGATGCATAGGCGACGGGTAGCCACTGCTCGTCGTGTTGCTGCAGTAGCACCGCTCCCAGGCCGTACTGCGACGCATCTGCTGAGATCCTTGTTCTCCTCTCTGGGTCGTAAAACTTTAGCACTGGCTCCTGTGTCAGGGTCTCTTTCAGTTTCACAAAACTTTGTTCCTGCTCATGGGACCAGATCCATTCATTCTTTTGTTCAAGAAGACTCCTTAGAGGTGCTGACAGCGCTGAGAGCTGTGGGACAAACTTGGAAAGATAGGTGACCATTCCCAGAAAACGTCTGACCTCATCTTTGTTGTTTGGTCTTTCCATGTTATTGATTGCTGACGTTTTTCTCGAATCGGGCTTCACTCCCTCTTCACTGACAACATCTCCCACAAAGGTAAGTGTTTTCACTCCAAACTCACATTTGTCTTTGTTAAGCTTCAGATTCACTTCCCTTGTCTTATCTAGCACTTTTCTCAGTCTTTCGTCGTGTTCTTCTCGATTCGACCCCCAGACTATGATGTCATCCATCATTGTCTCTACTCCTGGTATGTGCTCGAAGATCATATGAATAGTCTTATGGTAGACTTCAGGCGCTGATAAGATACCGTACGGCAGACGAAGAAACCTGTACCTGCCCTCAGGTGTGTTAAACGTGCACAGCTTCGAACTCGCCTCGTCCAGCCTCAGCTGCCAGAAACCTGACGAAGCGTCTAGTTTGCTGAACCATTTAGCCCCTGCGAACTGTGCCATGATTTCTTCTCTGGTCGGTAACTTAAAGTGTTCTCTTTTGATTGCCTTATTTAAGTCCCTTGGGTCCAAGCACATTCTCAGAGCACCGGTTTTCTTTTGCAGAACAACCAGCGAGCTGACCCATTCAGTTGGCTCATCTATTTTCTGGATGACCTTTAATTTTTCCATACGCGCTAGTTCCTCTTTCAGTTTTCCACGCATCGCAAAAGGAATTTTCCTACAAGGATGCACAACAGGAGAAACACTTTTATCCACACATATTTTGTGTTCTCCAGGAAGACATCCAAGTCCTTCGAAAAAATCTTTATACTCCTCCATGAGTGAATCATGATCATTTGCAGTATCTGTTGATGTCACTACAAACACTCTTTTGACCAGATTGAGCTTTGTACAGGTCTTTAGTCCCAGGATTGGTTGTGCAATCGTATCCACGATCAGTAGCAGTGCTCTTATCTGTTGACCTCTGCGTTTGAAGGTTGCAATGCATCCGCCTTTAACAGGAACGCGTTCTCCAGTGTATCCTGTCACTTTTGTTTTTATAGGATGTATTTTACTTTTTACCTTCAATGTTTTGTAATCTTCAAATGATAACAGGTTTACGTGGGCACCTGTATCTAACTTGAATGGTATTATCGTCTCATTCACTTCGATTGGCACAATCCATTCCTCTTTTTCCTTTGTTTGAGCCTGCACCACATCCACAATGAACTCCTCATCATCATCCTCTTCCTCATCAACTGTGTGTACTCTCTGTTTAAAAGCTGATTTGCAACATCTTGCATAATGATTGCTTTTCCCACAGTTGTTACAGGATTTTCCAAATGCTGGACATGATTTTGGCTTGTGGCTGCCTCCACATTTACCACATTTAAACTCTGTAGATTTCTCCTTCTGATCTTTTTGTTTGGTAAATGTCTTCTTTTTTCTTTGCTCTTTATTTACTGCATGCACTGTTGTTTCACCTCTCCGTAGCTCTTTCGCTTGTGCTCGAGTGGTTTCTGCTGCTCTACACATACTGACACACTTATCTAATGTCAGCCCAGTCTCTCTGAGCAGTCTTTCTCTGAGTGCATTGTCCACTGTGCCACAAACGATCCTGTCTCTCACTAGTGAATCTCTCAGGGTGTCAAATTCACATGTTTTGCTTAGTGTGTGAAGCTCTGCTAAGTACTGATCAAAAGGTACTCCTTGCTTTTGGTCATGAGTGAAAAATTTGTACCTCTCAAACGTCACGTTCTGACTAGGCACAAAATACTCTTCAAACTTTGTCATTAGCTCTGCTAGAGTCAAATTAGCTTCATCCAGCTGAAAGCTATTATATATGTCCAAAGCATCTTCTCCCATAACATGCAAAAGGATGTGAGCTTTCAGTTTTCCGTCCTCACCCCCTGCTCCGCTTGCTGCTAAATATATATTAAAACGTTGCTTAAACCGCTTCCAATTATCAGCAAGATTACCAGTCAGTTGCATGGAAGTGGGTGGACTCAGCCTCTCCATTACTGCACGTCGGGGTACTTCCCCAGCCCTCTCCTGTTGCTGGTTGTCCTCCGATTCGGGTACAGAATCCTCTTCAAATTGTTCGATCTGTCCCTCGTCATCCGTTTCACTTCCACTTGTAGCCATCACACGCGTAGCAAACTTTTTTTTTGCATTCTGTTTTATTAACCCGTTACACTCACGCGATCGGAAATTTTTCTTTTTTGTTTTTTCGTGGCTCTCCCGTGGCAAATCTTTCTTCCGTAGCTGCTCACGGCCACTTCTGACACCATGTGTTGTTTTATTTAACTTTTAATCATCAGACCAGGCGCGATAGCTGGTTTTTCATCTTTACTTCACAACTGCTGTGGCATGCTGGGTAATCGAGTTCTTAACATAACGTACTCATAACATCACACTCTTCTCCCCCGATAGCTCAGTTTGGCCGGACGGCCAGCTCTAGGAAGGGTTCTGGTCGTCCCAAACGTCTTCCATTTAAGGATTATGGAGGCCACTGTGCTCTTAGGAACCTAAAGTGCAGCAGAAATTTTTTTGTAACCTTGGCCAGATCTGTCCCTTGCCACAATTCTGTCTCTGAGCTCTTCAGGCAGTTCCTTTGACCTCATGATTCTCATTTGCTCTGACATGCACTGTGAGCTGTAAGGTCTTATATAGACAGGTGTGTGGCTTTCCTAATCAACTCCAATCAGTATAATCAAACACAGATGGACTCAAATGAAGGTGTAGAACCATCTCAAGGATGATCAGAAGAAATGGACAGCACCTGAGTTAAATATATGAGTGTCACAGCAAAGGGTCTGAATACTTAGGACCATGTGATATTTCAGTTTTTCTTTTTTAATAAATCTGCAAAACTGTCAACAATTCTGTGTTTTTCTGTCAATATGGGGTGCTGTGTACATTGAGGAAAAAAAAATTAACTTAAATGATTTTAGCAAATGGCTGCAATATAACAAAGAGTGAAATATGTAAGGGGGTCTGAATACTTTCCGTACCCACTGTATGTATAAATGTGAATGCATGTGTGTGGATACTTGTTAATAATCCAAATGGAGGAGATTGGGGCTAGTCGTGATATAGGGCATAGTTGTCATATTTTCTCAGGACTTTTCCTCATTCTGGCATGATATGTTTAAACAATGTGTTCATATGTGTTAGACACAGCAAAAAATATCCACAACTGGAATGGCAAAGTTGTGTTTTACCCATAACCAATTACAATGTTGATGATACCATATATGACTGGATCTCAATGGCTAAATACTTAGATAACGAACTAATTAAATAAATAAATATTGTAAGCAAATTTGGATTGAAGCATATGGGTTTAATGGAGAAAAATAATATTGATATAAAAACCTAAACCTAACTTACAGAGAGTAATCATTTTCATATGTGCTATATATGCTACACTTATATGGTTGTAGCAATCGAGAGTTTCAATTTGAACCTCCCTAACCATCCCACAAATGTATTTCACAGATCTGTGACACATATAAACACACTCATACAGCATAAAGAACCATATACTAGACACGGCTGTACAAATTTGACACATTCAATGTGTAATTAAGTAACACTAAAAAATAATTACATTACATCCAGCATATGAGCCTTTTTCAGTCACAGATATTAAGAAACATGAATTACTTTTGAAAATAAATCATACATTAGAGCAAGTGTTGTCCTAGTATAAAAATGTCTGTACGAACAGTTTTATATGAATGATTTGTTAATGGTTTCCAAGCTCCCAGCATGTATTTATGGAAGCCCGTTTCCGCCACTGCCCACTAAATAAAAAAATAAAAACAGTAATTGTGAGTTATAAAGTCACAATTCTGATATAAACTCGCAATTGCGTGATATGAAGTCAGAATTCTGAGATATAAACTCGCAATTGTGTGATATAAAGTCAGAATTCTGAGGTATAAACTTGCAATTGCGAAAAAAAAAGTAAGAATTCTGAGATATAAACTCGCAATTGCTTGATATGAAGTCAGAATTCTGATATAAACTCACAATTGTTTGATATGAAGTCAGAATTCTGATATAAACTCGCAATTGCGTGATATGAAGTCAGAATTCTGAGATATAAACTCGCAATTGCGAAAAAAAAGGTCAGAATTCTGAGATATAAACTCGCAATTGTGTGATATAAAGTCAGAATTCTGAGGTATAAACTCGCAATTGCGTGATATAAAGTCAGAATTCTGACTTTTTCTCGCAATTGTGAGATATAAACTCACAATTGGGTGACTTTTTTCTCGCAATTTTGACATTTTTTCTGTGAATTGTGACTTTATATCACTCAATTGCCACTTTATATCTCAGAATTCTGACTTTATATCAAGCAATTGCGAGTTTATACCTCAGAATTCTGACTTTATATCACGCAATTGCGAGTTTATATCTCAGAATTGTGACTTTATATCACGCAATTGCGAGTTTATACCTCAGAATTCTGACTTTATATCACGCAATTGCGAGTTTATATCTCAGAATTGTGACTTTATAACTTGCAATTGTGAGAAAAAAAGTCAGAATTGTGAGATATAAACACAATTGTGACTTTTTTCTCGCAATTTTGACTTTTTTCTCACAATTGCGAGTTTATATCTCAGAATTCTGACTTTATATCACGTAATTGCGAGTTTATATCTCACAATTCCGACTTTATATCTCGCAATTGCGAGTTTATATCACAGAATTTTGACTTTATAACTCCGAATTTTGACTTTACAACTCCCAATTGTGAGGAAAAAAGTTAGAATTGTGAGATAAAAAGTAGCAATTACTGTTTTTATTTTTTTATTTAGTGGCAGAAACGGGCTTCCATATGTATTGGAGAAGCAGCTCTAAAAAGACGTTAGTAAACAATCATTATTCAGATCAGTGTTGGTTCAGTTTAGTTCAATAACTGTGCAAAGCTCGTCAATTATGAAAGTAACTGAATTCATATATGAAGCAGTGATGTCATCATCCGACAGTTCTGTATGACCATATTTTTAGAGCATCTTCAATTCATTTTTATGCTGTTTAAGATAGAATCTACATCTCCAAATTCTTATCTAAAGTACAACCTCAACCATACTGTGTGCAAATCAAAATTTAGATTACATATCAAATCCAATTACACACACACACAGTATTAGCACTTATAGCGAATATATTCAGCTCTGGAAGACATATGAGGGCTTTATTATTATACAGTCAACTTGGAGTGGCTTATTATAATAAAAGCAATGACCAACTACACTGACAGGACTCCGGCTCATTATTGCTAACAGCAAGGGGGAAAAGAACCACTAGAATTTCGATTCAATTATGGCTGAGGAAAATAATTGACAAACAACTCACAATTCATGCAGAGAGTGAAGAGAGATGAATGGAAATATGTAAGGAGAACAGACCAATATCTGTTGCTGGACCTGGTACAGCAGAGATATTGATGTTTACTCAGCTCAACAAATCTAGAGCTGCTTGCTTATGGATTTTGTCTTCTACTCTGCATAATACCAGTTGTCTGTCTTGTTACACTAGTACTTGATGTTCAAGCATGTGTTCAAGAGCAATATTACATTTTTCCTTGTTAAATTAAAATTGCACTACTGCCACAAGAAAAAAAAAATGTAAACAGAAGTTTCTTTAAGAGAGCTATTTTAAAATGGATATTTGACTGAATCATGTCTTAAATCAAATGACCAACACCACAACTGAGTGCAATTTAAACATCTAACAGCTAATAGCTAGACACAATCATTCATGTCCTTCATTTTATGGGAGATAAAGTAATAATTTAAGTACAGTTTTACTTTTTATTTCATTAGCACATCAAATTACAGGATGGTGGTTTTTAAGTGATTACATTTAGATTGAATTCACATGTAAATGTTTCGCAATCAGTCGAGTCAATTAAAACAATAAGATTAATCTCTTACTAATAATGTTTGGCTACAGCCACATTTCCACATTTATAACTATAAACTGGACGGGAGCTGAAAGTTATCAAACCAACATAATGATGTATTTTCTATAACAATTGCATTGTCAAAGAATCTTATTTTATTCAGAGTATACCAAAGAGTTTACGAACTCTATGCTTAACAGTACACACACGTGTAACCCTGTGCTGTGAACTGTTGGAAATGCAGCATAATGGGTATTGACTGCCTAAATAATGCTTGTTTGCTTTAGGCAGGTTCACTAAGAGTCAGAGGAGCAGAATAAAAGTGATGTATCTACTGCACAGAACTGTCAGACTTTGAAAGTATAGTGCATGTTGTACCGACTGTGAGCAAATCCAACTAAAGAAAAAACAAAACAACATCTGTAAAGTAACATGTCCTCAGCATCTACATATATCAAACCAGGGGCCATATTCACAAAACATCTTAAGGCTAAAAATAGCTCCTAACTTGCCAATTTAGGAGAAACTCTTAAAAATAATGGGCGTGTCAGTCCTAATTTTAGGAGTCCTAAATTTTTGCTCTAAGAGTATTTCACAAAGCATTTTAGCGCTAAAACTAGCTCCTAAGTCTGTGAAACGTTAGGAGTAGTCAAGAGGACTCCTAAGTCACTAAGATCAAATCACAAACACACCTAAAGACACTGTACACCATTGAGGCAATAGCAATAGAGCTTTGGGTGCTGAACCTTTTCTTCATAAATGCAATACATTTTGATTTATAGATTTGAATCTACTATGAGACGGCAAAAATAAATCTTTAACAGATAAATAAATATTGTCTGATTACCTGTGGCAGTGGTTCTCATGAGTTCACACTTACAAATGATTGAATAGAGTAAAAAAAAATTAAAAATACGCGTATTTGGTGTGCTGTCCAAGAGATGCAGACATCCAAGAGGCGGTCCACAATTCACTGTATATACTAGTTTAATTAGTGACACTTAGCCTACATTTTAAAACCTTTATTTAAATATGGCAACATTTTTATTAAAAATATTTATTTGAATAGGGCAACATTTGTATTTTAAAACCTTTATTTTAATATGGAAACATGACAACTCATTCTACAATATTTCTATGATTAAATCGCTGACTCCTCCCCCATCAGCCAATCACTGTGTGTAAACTCCATAGCAACGAGGTCAACCCCGCCCTTATTCTTAGCTTAAGACTTCAGTCAATTCCTTAGTAAAAGTTTGTCTCAGCAGCTTGTGAATAGGTTTTAAGAGAAAACTCTTAGCTAAAAACTTTTACTGCTATTTAGGAGAACTCTTAGTGGTAAGATAAAATATTTTGTGAATACGGCCCCAGATTTATAGTGCTTAAGCCATACTGAAGTCTATGGTGAAATGACCTGTAAATAAAAAGAAGAAACGAATGGAAGCTAATTTGAGTCAAAATTCATTTTATCAAGATATATTAATACATAAACAATACTTATTATATAATAAATATGAAAGATACTTTTTTTTGTTCTAATCATGAGTACATCAAGATGCAAAGATCTTGTGTCTGAGTCTTTTGGGAACCAGACAAAAACATTAAAAACACTGTATTTTAACAGTACATATATCTTTTCCCCATTTTGTCTAGAATTGTCTACCAAATAATCTGATAATCTGATTTTAGTGAAGCAGTTGATTCCATTTGCTTAAAGGAACAGTTCACCCAAAAATGACAATTCTAATTTAGTTCAATTAGTAGTGCATGGCACTTGCATCACCAAGGTCATGACTTTAATTTTCCAGGGAACGCAAGAACTGATCAACTGTAATTCAATGCATTGAAGGACAAACTGCAAATGCAAATTTGCTCACCCTCATGTTGATCCAAACCTGTATGACATTCTTTCTTCTGTAGAACACTAAAGAAAATATTTGAAGAATCTTTCAGATGTCTTTTGTCCATAGGCTTGCAATAAAAGTCAATGAGGTCCAAACTTCCAAAGGACATAAAGTAATGCACAACTTAAGTTAACTAATCAAACTCTCAAAACAAATCAAAACATTAACTCATATATGCCCAAATCAAATATGGCAACATGTCAAAAACATCAAACCTTATTAGTTCTTGTGTGATCTATCTAATCACTGATGGCATAATTTCAGAAGTATGTTGCTTATATCATTTGTATGAATAACGCTCTGATGAAAGATTGTTTGGATTTGGAAATCTTTTTTGTTCTCACTTCAAGGCTACTGAATGTCAGCACAGAGTGATTTATGTTGCTGTGTTACACACTTATTATTGCTGGTTTAATAAAGGCACCATGTCCAGTGTCCTGATAAAGATGTGTATGTGACAAACATGTCGGAAGTTTGGGGGCGAGCAGTTGGCCTCATGCTGAGAGAACCCTTTAATTACTGTAAAAGTGCCAACAAGATATCAATTAGGGAGAAACTAGACTGAAACAGAGCTGTATGCCTGCTAGAACAGCATCCAAATTGGAAGAACTGAAAACTCTCTAAAGTTTAAGTTAGGGGCTATTTGTAGGACTTGATGATTGATGTCTTTAGCAGCATCTCTCAAAAAAATCTAAAAATGGAAAAGTAGTTCTAATTATTAGATTCGATATAATTAAGACTTGTCAGTCCATTGGAACAATTTTTTAATGATGATAACACTGTATTCACTGGAATTATAGTCTAACACATGTAGATTTTATGAATTTATACACAATTGGAGCCAAAGAACAGATTTGATCATGCCTCTTAAAATCACAGTTCACTGGTTCCAGTTTAGCTTGGTTCCAAATTCCAATAACCCTATCAACAGGAACATTGTCAGCTCTAATCGCTCCTCTTTGACTTTCTTTTGCTATAACTCAGTTGAGAAAGAAGTCAGAGTTTGTTTCTGATGTCCTATCACCATGTGTCATTCATTCAAACCAGCATGACTTTCTGTGTAACAAAAAAAGATAATATTTTGTTATATCATCTGATGATATTTTTTGAAAATGTTAATACAATGAAAGTCAATGTTGTTCTGGACCCCACTGACTGAAATATATCCTTCAAAATGTCTTCTCTTGTATTAAATATCAAATTGTATTTTAGACTGTCAAACTCAGCCTCCTCACTCATCATTGCATCAGCTTTCAGAGAGATGGTTATCAAGCTCTCTTGCTTGGAGGCAACATATAATCTATCAGGAACACAGCTGGAGAATATACTTCAAAGGTTTGATTAGTCTGTAATTGCAGTGTATGTTCAGAGAGAAATAATGAAACATATTTAAATTTCTTAGAAACGATAGTCACATCATATAATAAATCATGTTCAATGGCTTTATAGATTCCTGTGATATTTCCTGCATGTGGCAGCTGTCATGTCCAAAATTGTGATTATTAAGTGATTATTAGAGTGGTCATAAGTTTACATACATTTTGCTAAATTCAAAAGCTTACATATGCTTGATACTCACTGTTGTTGTTTTTTTTGTTTGTTTTTTTTAATAGTTGTTCATGAATCTCTTTTTTGTTCCAGTTAAACTGTGCAAAAAAATATTCAAAATTGGTCTATTTTGGATTTATGATGATGATTAAACACCAGCTTACATATGCTTGATACTCACTGTTGTTGTTTTTTTTTTTTTTTTTTTTTTTTGTTTTTTTTTNTAATAGTTGTTCATGAATCTCTTTTTTGTTCCAGTTAAACTGTGCAAAAAATATTCAAAATTGGTCTATTTTGGATTTATGATGATGATTAAACACCAGCTTACATATGCTTGATACTCACTGTTGTTGTTTTTTTTGTTGTTTTTTTTAATAGTTGTTCATGAATCTCTTTTTTGTTCCAGTTAAACTGTGCAAAAAATATTCAAAATTGGTCTATTTTGGATTTATGATGATGATTAAACACCATCTTTCATCTCAGCACCCTTAAAATTCTGATTAATTTATAAACAACTTGTGATGTGCATCAAAGGTACTGTGCAGTGTTTTAATCTCTTTTTTTTTCTCTCTCTCTATGTCATAACCCTCAGGTATAGTGACTTCTATTTTCAGTTCTGTTTTTTTCTTTTGCTTTGATTCTCTCAATGTTCTTTTCATCCATCCACTATGTTCCTCAATTATATCATTTTCATTCCTTCCTGCCTTTTCAACTCTGAATCATTTTCAAATCAGTGGGTGCAGGCACATGCTTCTCACTGAAACCTTTTCTGTTGTGCAGGATTGCTAGACTGTAAATGTAAGAATTATATGATCAAATCCAACAAATAAATGTTTTAATTTGAACAGGAAAAGAGGGTTAAAGGGGTGGTTCATCACTGACAAGATGGGCTTTTAATAAAACTTGCCTGTCAATGTATTTTTTTTTAACGACTAGAGAAAATCCTTTGCCCAAAAGAAAAACTCTAGGCTCAATCCGTCTGTCACTTTATTAATAACAAGACAATATTGTTAGCACTTTGCTGGTTTAAAATGATACATGAAAAATGGAGACAAAATGAAAACATAGAAGGATTGTTTTGCATCTGTAAATGTTACATATTAATATGAGTATTAACAATGAGACCAGGCTGAGAATCTATAAAGTGAGTCAAGGGATGAATGTATTGAGACCATAGTATAAATCACTGTATATACGAGCGAATGCTTTATAGAGGAAAAATTTTGTGAAAAATTAAAGAGGAAATCATTATTGTGGGGTGTGCTTGAGAGCAGGTGATGATGATGATGATGATCTCTATTATTTTCGGCTTAGAATTGGATAAAAGAGAACAATCTATTCTTGACAGCAACATCTTCCATTTAATATTGTTTACTTGTCCACTTTGACATTTGTAAGGTTATAAATCCTTTTTCTCAATTCCACTGTGTGATCTTCAAGTGTCATTACTTCACAGACCTCTCACACCATTATCTGTAAGGGAACCCAATCAAATATAGCTGTGTATTGTGTGTGTGTGCGCGCGCATTTTTGTGACATATCAGGACACAAATTTGTATAATGACATGGGTATGACATACAGTAGGTATTACAAGGACTTATAAGGACATTACCCATGTCCCCATTTTTTCAAAAGGCTTATAAATCATACAGAATGCGTTTTTGTGAGAAAGTAAAAATGTGCACAATTTCCTGTGATGGGTAGGTTTAGGTGTAGGGTTGGTGTAGTGCAATAGAAAATAGTATGAAAACTGTATGAAATAGTATGAAGACAGTATGAAAACCATACGCCTATGGAATGTCCCCACAATTCACAAAAACCTGTGTGTGTGTGCGCGCGTTTTTGTGACATATCAGGACACAAATGTGTATAATGACAAATAGTATGACATAGGAATTACAAAAAGAGGTGACTTATGAGGACATACCCCATGTCCCCACTTTTCAAAAGGCTTATAAATCATACAGAATGAGTTTTTGTGAGAAAGTAAAAGTGTGCAGTTTCCTGTGATGGTTAGGTTTAGGGGTAGGGGTACACTGTAAAAAAACAACGGTAAAAAGTCTGGCAGCAGAGTTTCCAGAGAAATCCCATTAAATTACAGCAAATAACCATTTCACAAAATTACATGCAGAAACTGTAAAAATACAGAACAGACTTTACAGTCAAAATTCATTAAATTACAGTATATTACTGTTGATAATCATTTATTAAACCGTGAAAAAACTGATAAATTATGTCAAATTACATAGAAAACGACTAACTTTCAGGTTAATCTCTGCAAATTGAAGGTTTTTATGAGTTATTTTATCAAGCTGCTCTGTCCATCTAGTTATTTACTTTTAAAATATAGATTTTCCATGTACAATAACTAAGAAATTATTTATAAAAATGCAATTAGCACAAATTCAAAAACAAATGTTTGCATTTTACAGTATGCATTTCTAAGTAATTAATTTAAAGATTGATTGAAGTTGTGAGTGGTTCTGTAAAAATAAAGATTAGTAGTATTAATCTTTATTTTTACAGAACCACTCACAACTTCAATCAATCTTTAAATTAATTACTTAGAAATGCATAAAAATAGCAACCTTTACAACTAATTAAATTAACAAAATATAGTACAGAATACATTTAATCAAAGGAACATGCACATGTACAGTATTAGTGATTGTACATAAGACATTGTATGTCAACTTACTTAAATTATAGGAAATACAAACTTAGTATATAGAATATCTACATTAAAAGACAATTTCTGTATACTTTTGTACTGTAATATTGCTGTTATTTTATATATATATATATATATATATATATATATATGATTACATTTTATCCAAAGTGACTACAAGGAGTACAATGGAAGCAACAATAAGTACAATGACAATTTCCAGTTAGTCTAGCACAGTATGCATAGAATTTTTTTTTTTTTTTTTCTTCAGTTAAACATAGTATTAACAGGACAATTGTTCACAAAAAAAGATGCATCTTTAGCAGTCTCTTGAAAATGGTTTGAGTTAGTCAGGTTATTCCACCAGCAGGGAACAGTCCAGGTAAAGGTCAGTTAAAGTGAGTTTGTGCCCCTTTGGGATGGCACCACAAGATGCTGTTCACTTTCAGAGCACAAGCTTCTGGAGGGCGTATAGGTACAGGCTTGCAGAGCCAGTTGTTGTTCTGTTGTGTAGCATGTTCCGATAGAAATGGCTTGATCTTCCCAATGTACTGGGCAAATATGCAAGATCGGGCAGTTCCAGCACTGTGGTCTGTGAAGTTTAACTGATCGATTATAACACAAAGGATGGGTGGCTGAAACCACGAGCACTTCTGTCTTGGCAAGGTGGAGTTGAAGGTAAAGGACATCCAGGTGAAAGTCGGAAATTTCCATCAAGCAGGCTGAGGTGCGAGCAGCAACTGGTTGATCATCTGTCTGGAATGCAAAGTAGAAATGTGTGTCAGGATAGCAGTGATAGGAAAAGCCATGTTTCTGAATGATTCTAGTTACAATTACAACAAAAAAGTACTGTACAGAACAGCAGCATGAAAAGATGTAAACAAAGAATTTGTTGTATAAGAATAGGAATCTTTAAACACCTGGACTGCAATACTGCTGTAGATCTCCACAGTCTTTCCACATGACCTGAAATCATAAAAAAATCAAAATTAGTTGGCTATTACATTAATTCAAACATGCCAGCATATGTTTTACTGAGACAATGCAAAACCTCATCCTTCTTTGATCTGGAATTTTTATATCCAACTATCCAATGTATCTTATGATTCAGTAATGACAATTTACTCAGGCCATGTAAGATTTTTTATTATTATTATTATTATTTATTATAACATTAATATATGCATACTATACATGTTTGCAAGCAGATGCGCTCAGAATATTTAATTTATTATGTCGTTCATATTGTACTCTCATCTGCTTTCCTGTATAACATTAGGCCTATAGTCGTTGTACAGGCTGCAGAGTGGCGGTTAGCCATGTTAAGAGTGTTAATTGTTCAGAGTATCAAAAGAGATTGAAATAATGGCGGCACTATCACATATGAACAAAGACAAACACTTGAATGGACTTTAGGAATAACTAATCTTTCTTGGTTTAAAACAGATGGAAAATTGAAAGATGCCTGCTGCAGTTGTTTTGCTTTCAACCAAGTACCCCAGAGTGCAGCCTGGACGATGGGGCGGGGCGACACATTGGGGCGGAGCGACACGTGTCGCCCCGCCCACTCAAATTTCATTGGTTTGTAATACAGCCAATCTTATTGGTAGACGCTTCAAACGAGCCTGAGCATGCGCGTTCCTTTATGTACGATTTTGTGAATGATTTTGTGTATACAGAAATATTAAGCGCTAACTCTAATCGTATCTTATTATCTGTTTAGTATTTTAGTTAGGATCTATTGGGTAATTTTTTATTGTACTTAAGAAACAAAATAGATGAAGTTATTGTTTATAACGAACGCATGGTGACTGATGCACCTCCGGGTACTTAAGGCTGAATAGAGCTGTTTTACATTTAATGCTTCGTTCATTTGACTTCTTAATATTTCCATATGTATTTAAATAGTCAAGACATCGGACAAATCCGAACGCAAATGGTTACATTTTAAATCACGACCGTTTTTGTTTTATTTGATTTTTAACGAAATGATTTGTTGTCCAATGCTTGCATTACTTGGTACAAAGTTCTAATAAAATGTTTAATGGCAAACTCGTTTAGCTACCTATTAATAAAATATGCTGGCCTATTGGTTCTGTAGGCCTATGTTATAGTTTTTAAAGGTTCCTATTTTATAGTTGGCATAAATAAGTTATTTATCCACCCCGCATTGTGTTATAATCTGCGTATGAACAAGTGAAAATAGATTCAAAATACCACTCGCAATAGCTGCAAAACTATATAAAAAATCACGTGCAGCTGTAAATCTCTGCAATAACCTTAGGACTTAAAAATGCCAAGCAGAGAAGTGATATGAACATTCATTGCTTAAATACTTGAGTACATAAATAATACTATACAGATCGACGTGATAACAACTGTTTTAGTAGTAATAAAAAAAAAATCTAAATAGCCTACATTTTTGCATACAAAATAAATAGATGTATTTTTTCAGCATTGCAAGGTTTCTATTATACGCACAAAATATGGTCAGGGCGTGTGGGCTATTGGTAGCCTATTATTGTCTTATTTGTCACCGCGGTTTAGCTTTAAAATGTAAAATCAAACGCACTTTTGGGTTTATCCGATGTCTTACTGAAATACAGTGAATTATCATCATTTGTGTAAAATCTCTAGTTTGCGCATAAACCGATCCTATTGGAAATAGATGCCTAAATGGATGATGACATGCAGAAAGTCTAGATAGAAAATATATCGGCCTATAGAAAATATCTCTCCTTTGCAATGCCAATTATGCAGTCTTAAAAGTGGCACTGATTATCTGCTGGATAAAATAAATAGAATATAGCTAAGCTAAATCTCAAACTATGTAGGCTATTATTTATTTCAGCAACATATTTCTATCGCCCAGCCCTAAAACTGATATATTAGGCTAAAGCTTGCAGACAATATTTTTTGTAAAGCTACTTTGAAGCGATGTGTATTGAGCGTTATACAAATAAATTTGACTTTACTTCACTTGATGTAGTCCTGGCTCTATATAGGCTAACGTTATATCGTGGCCACGAATTAAGAATTCGTTCCTCATATTTAGCAGTATATTAGACGGCGATTCTCTGCCTGAAGAACCCGGAGATGCCGTACCAAGTGTACAGTACACTAACTTGAGTCTTAGGGTGCTTTCACATCAGCACTTTTGGTGCGCACCCGGGTTCGATTGACGTCAGAGTTCGGTACGTTTGGATAGTGTGAACACTGTCTTCTGAACTCGGGTGCGCACCCGCGAACCGTACCCGAGTCCGCTTAAAAAGGGTGGTCTGGGGTGCGGTTCAAGTGAACTCCGGTACGGTTCGCTTCTGATATGAATGCAAACGTACCAAATTGCGGAAGTGAACCGCTATTAATGCCGTATTATTTGATAAAAATGTGTGTTTTTGTATGTTTCACTCACTTTCCCGACGTGCGTGACTGACGTGCTGCAAACATAGAGCTGTAGCGTAGCTTTTCTAATTTCTGCTCGCCTTCAGCATTATACATTCGCGGCAGATAGACGCAAGAGCCGTAATGAACAAAACCAACGGTTCAAAAACAAAAATATAAAAATGAGGAGAGCAACGTTATGCATTTTGCCGCCTTCTCCTGCGCCATCGTTACTAAGCAACGTAGTAAACAGCTGCTGGTTTGATGACGCAAACGAACCGCGGGTCGGACCCAAATAATATAATGTGAACACAGTCCAGTGGGGGCAGGGGGAGGGGGGAGCAATCGTAGTTCATCAAAACATTAGGAAATTGGTAGTAACTGAAATCGCCATGGTTATAGCACTAATTATATTTATGTAGTACAGTCAAACAGCGTAGATCATTCATAAAGTTGCTCAAAAAGGAATGCGCATGCTCATGCCCCAAGAGTCTACGCCAATAAGCGCTGCTGTATTTCAAACCAATGAAATTGGGTGTAGGCGGAGCGACACGTGTCGCCCCGCCCCAATCGTCCAGGCTGCACTCTGGGGTTACTCCTTTCAACGGCAGTTACCTTACGTTATGTGTCTGAACACAGTTTAGAAATACTAACATTAGCTTTTTCAAAACAATAAACAATACAAATGTGTAGCCACACGATATAAAATATCACACACATGTAGAATTAAACTCTTACCTCAGCCAGTGATCGGTTGGTATGACGTCTGCTGTGGTCTTCTCGCTGAAAGGGCGTTAGTTTTTCCTCACACAGTTCCGAGGAATGGATTGACGGATGAGTTCAAATAAATTCTCCTGCTCACGACTGCTCTCTTCACGATTGCTTTACACTACTGTTAATCTCACGACCCACAAGCGTAGCCTGAAATAAATTCAAATAACCCGCTCGCCTTCCATCGCTGTACGGCTCCAGGAACTGTTGTGGGCGGGACTAACGGAAAAGTAATCCAAGTAATCGGCGGCAAATTTGAATCTGCGTCGCGCGCGCTCGCTCGCTCTCTCACACACACACACACACGCACACAAAGCTACGCATTTGCAGCTCGATTTATTTTTACAGTCTATTGGAAAAACATAAAATGTATATATCAATAGACATGTTCAGGAAATTTAGAGGAGAATAAGTCGAGGCCAATCAGCAGTTTCAAAATAAGCATATTTGCAAGACAAAGATAAAATATTAGTAAAAAAAACATGCATAATATACCTACTGTATGTAGCCTATACCAATACTATAATTGTAGGCCTACCTTAAAAAACTAACTTTAACCAACACTTTACTCTTAAATGAAAGAAGAAGAAAAAACATGTTGAATGACTGTTGATTTCTGTAGTTAAACATTTGTTCCCTTTTTTCTATTTTTACAGAAAAAATCTGTAAAATATTAATCAACATTTTATGTAAATTTACACATTTTTCTGTAAAAATACAGAACATTTCTTTTAAAAACCAGAAATTTTATGTAATACTAAAATACATGCAATTCCCTGTAAATTTAATAGTGGAAAATTTAATTATAGCAAATATCTGTAAAACAACAGGTATTTCAGTGTATAATGACAAAACGGGAAAAATCTGTTAAAAAAAATACAGACCATTACCTGTAAATTTACATTTATTTTTTAGTGTAGGGGGATAGAAAATTTATACAGTTTATACTGCACCGAGTCAAGATGACTTAAAATGATTGAAAATCAAATTCACCCCCTCAACAACATTTTTTTTAATCTTGCACATATGAGGTAGCCTAATTTTAAAAGTGCATTTTCTAGACCTGGAAAAATGTATTGTGTCCATTAACATCAGTATCAGAAGCAGCTGCTTACGCTAATTGAAATGTTGCTTTAAACAGCACACGCTCTCTCAGAAGCCTAATGAATTGGTTTTGCCCGACTCCGCAGGGCTGGTGGAAGAACGTGGTGAGAGACAGTGTGTGACGTAATGACTTAATGAATATGCTAATTTGCATATGACGCTATCTAATGACATTTAGCGAGTAGCTTTAGCTACTTTCCATTGAAAATAGTTTGCAACAGTGTGACTTACGCGTTACATGGGAAAAGAAATTCAGCTTTGGTACAGTGAAGTGAAGTGAAGTGAAGTGAAGTGAAGTGAAGTGAAGTGAAGTGAAGTGAAGTGAAGTGAAGTGAAGTGAAGTGACATGTGGCCAAGTATGGTGACCCATATGGAATTTGTGCTCTGCATTTAACCCATCCAAGTGCACACACACAGCAGTGAACACACACACCGTGAACACACACCCGAAGCAGAAGTGCAAGCCAAAATTCGCTCCACGAGAAACCTCCATGTTCTCATTTTTTGTCCTCCCTAAATTGTCATTTTAGGTATTGAAGCAGAATTATGCTCTTTGTGAATTGGTTGATCCTCATCCCTAGGCTACTCAAAGGTCAGAGCTGGGCTTGAAAGAACAGAATAGTTGCATCATGATTGTATCACCCATTCTTTGCTGCCTCTCCAGCTTATTAGTCTGGATATTCTTTTTAGTCTGGATACAATTCCTTTGCATGCTCCCTTCGGTACACTGCTCCCTTAAGCTTGTGTTCCGGTCTGGAAGGGTTATATGTAGAGTTGCTGCTAACAACTCAGCATTTCATCTATCACCTGATCTGGCTGCTAGATAGTGTTATGGACTTAGCTGAGGCTATGTCTGTAGCAGCTCTGGTCTCACTGGGCTGTCCTGTAGCTGTGGCTCAGACTGGTCTAATGCAGGAGTCTCCGTTCCAGAAATGGTTGAGCATGGAGGCTTTGGGTTTTTTTCATAGTTCCCTCAAAAATGAATGTCTTAGGCAGGAGTGTCCAAGCTCCAACTTGCCTCAACACACCTGCCTGGAAGACCTTTATTAGCTGGTTCAGGTGTGTTTAATTGGGGTTGGAGCTGAACTCTGCAGGACAGTGGCCCTCCAGGAGCAGGATTGGACACCCCTGGTCTTAGGGTTACGCTGTAACCCGGATTGCCATACTTCAGGCATGTCCCCGTAGCGTCAGCGACTGACGCAGCATCTCATTCCCTTTTCGGGGGCCCGGGGTTACAACATAACCATAAGTGTTATCATTGTATCCCATCATGTGCAATACAATAGTGTGTCATGACCCTGATTTACACTTGTAACAAGTACCTGCTATTAAAGAAGAGTTTTGATTTTGCCACCTTGGATGTATTAAACGAAGTGAATTTTATATATTTTTTACTTATTTTTCTAGACATGTATTTGGAAATGTGTGTTTTGACAGGATTCTTATTTGGTGTCTTCATCAAGTTGCAAGTCTTTCAAAGGTTTATAAGGGGTTCAAGGACGTAGCTATTCAAATGTGCCTTTAAGGGTGTACTCACACTAGGCGCTCTGAACCGTGCCCGAGCACGTTTGACAAGTGTGAGCTCTCCGTTCCGTGCCCTGCCGCTGTTCGTTTAGCCATCCCTGGCCCGCTTGGAAGGGGTGGGCCAGAGCGCGGTTCGGTTGGGCTCGCATGCAGTGTGAGTGCTAACCGTGCCTGAGCACGGAACAGCTACTACTTTTGTGTGCGCTGCTATCATCATTACGACGGCAAACATCTTTATTTCTACTCTGATAGTACACTTATCAATTCATGTAATTAATTTGAGTGTATTTGGGTTTATAACGGGTCTGATTCTCACCTTATTGATGAACAGGAATTGTAGTTTGCGAGTAAAGCTGCAAATTCCTCCATTAAAGGGTTAGTTCACCCAAAAATTTATTTTTCATTTATTACTCACGCTCATGCCGTTCCACACCCGTAAGACCTTTGTTAATCTTCGGAACGCAAATTGAGATATTTTTGTTGAAATCCGATGGCTCAGTGAGGCCTGCATAGGGAGCAATGACATTTCCTCTCTCAAGATCCATTAATGTACTAAAAACATATTTAAATCAGTTCATGTGAGTACAGTGGTTCAATATTGCATTTATGCATTTGCATTTATGCATTTGGCAGACGCTTTTATCCAAAGCGACTTACATTGCATTATACTATACATTTGTATCGGAGTATGTGCAATCCCTGGGATCGAACCCATGACCTTGGCATTGCTAGTGCCATGCTCTAACCACTGAGCTACAGGAAAGCTATCTATATCTATATCTTTATAATATTAATATTATAAAGTGACGAGAATATTTTTGGTGCGCCAAAAAAAACAAAGTAACGAATTATTTAGTGATGGCCGATTTCAAAACACTGCTTCAGGAAGCTTCGGAGCATTATGAATCAGTGTGTCAAATCAGCAGTTCGGAGCGCCAAAGTCATGTGATTTCAGCAGTTTGGCGGTTTGACACGCGATCAGAATCATGATTTGACACGCTGATTCATTATGCTCCGAATCTTCCTGAAGCAGTGTTTTGAAATCGGCCATCACTAAATAAGTTGGGTTTTTTTTGTTTTTTTTTGGCGCACCAAAAATATTCTCGTCGCTTTATAATATAAATATTGAACCGCTGTACTCACATGAACTGATTTAAATATGTTTTTAGTACATTAATGGATCTTGAGAGAGGAAATGTCATTGCTGGCTATGGAGGCCTCACTGAGTCATCGGATTTCAAGAAAAATATCTTAATTTGTGTT
Organism: Anabarilius grahami; assembly: GCA_003731715.1. NCBI lineage: Eukaryota > Metazoa > Chordata > Actinopteri > Cypriniformes > Xenocyprididae > Anabarilius > Anabarilius grahami. Next base: position 9,812,023 of record RJVU01073043.1, read on the forward strand.
CCGAAGATGAACAAAGGTCTTACGGGTGTGGAACGACATGAGGGTGAGTAATTAATGACAGAATTTTTGGGTGAACTAACCCTTTAACGTCAGCTGCCTTCATAATAATCCTCTGATACATACAAGTGAAAATCTCTGTGTGGCATAAATGATAAATATATTAGGCAGTATCTTAGCGAAAGTGCATTTCTTCCTGTTTTCTTCCATTCAAAAAGTTGCATCGTATATGACGTAAGCGTGCTTCGGCCCGGAACGTTAAGTGCAGTGTGAGTGCGGACCAGCGGGGGAGTGGGGAGGGGGGACAATCGCACTCTGTCTCAGATCAAGGCAACCGTGCCTAGTGTGAGAACACCCTAAATATCTAAAGTGGCACTTAGGCTGGAAAATAATCTATATTCTGTCTCGCTTATGGAAATAATTAAATGAAACAAACAAATGAATGGACCTTATTCATGATGAAACACAAAAATCGTTCAAAAACTCATCTGAATGTAAATTGTCCCATTATTGAATTAAATGCAACAATGTATGGTTTTAAGTACAATTTACACAGACATTTATTCTGCTTGTGTCTCATGAATGCAGCCCAATATGTCCATTATATTTTCTCTGCCCTCCAGGACACAGTGCGCTCTTTCAGAGACAGAATAATTGCCATCAAGCAATTGGGAGAAAATGGTTGCATAAATGGACTTTCGTGTAGTGTTCATGTTTTTGTTCAGCCACACTAACATCAGTTTTGGGCAAGTTGAATGAATGTTCTTAAACTGGACATACAGAACAAGTTGTTTATAATGGGAATTAGATGTTTAATATTTTTAAAATATTTACTGTATAACAGGGGTTTGACAATACTACAAAACCATATCCATTATTAGAAATAGTCAAATATGCAGTCACACGGTGCATGGTGCAAGGAAAGTTCCTTTATGCTCTCTCTGATAAAGAGGCTGCTTTCTTTTCCTTCTGATTCAGCTTTGAGATATCAAGCCCATCAGTGGAACAGGATTATCAAAACAGCCATGCCTCTATATAATTAGTGTCGCACAGCCTCTCTTGTCCCAAACAGTCTTTCAAATGCCACCTCAAACACTTGTAGGAATCCCTCAACATACCATCTTTGTCCAGGGGAAATGTTCTCCACAAATGATAAAAACCAGTGTTAAATAAAACCAGCGTTTCACAAAGAGACAAATTATAAAAATTCTCATAAACATGTGCAATAAAAATCTGAAGAAAAGTGTTTGTGTGTGCTTTGACGGGTGTGTGTGTATTCTGTTGAGGGGAGCACATAAATCAACAAAGACAAACAGAGGGACAGAGAAAACATTGATAGAGATCATTTCATCCTGAGCCACAGGACGCACTGAAAACACCATTACTTTACTCAAAACTTTCATTGGCCAAAGCACAGCACTGAGCGAAAGGATAATGGCAGCTTCACAGATCACTCTTCCAGATTGATTACCTCCAAGCTCATGTTGACAGAGCACTTGTCCTCTTTCTTCGAGTGATGCCTTCAGTTGCGGTTTGTATCTGGGCAGTGGGACCAAAACATGTTCAATGCTATTTCTGTGTTATATTGGCAAGCAACTTTCCAATGTAATTCTAAATGCTTGACCAGGCTAACATCAGATAGTTTGTTGCTCAATTAGAATAGTTTCCAAAATAATTCAGATAAAAATAAATAAAAAACAATAAATTTTGTAAACATTTTTTACATTATTAGTATTATTACAACATGTCCAACATGGATCTGATATGCTTCTGCAAGGAAAAAAACATGAATCCACAAATAAATGCATTCACTTAAAAGTAAACAAGCACTGTATTCCAAACACGTTCCAGATTGAAAACACCCGGTGAGCCAACTACATCTCCAGCTTGTTTAGGTAGGATGTTCCTCAAACGTTCTTTTGATTTTAATTTTTATTTAAAATTCAGCATTCTAGGAACGTTGATTTGTAACATTCCAAGAACATAAAAATGTCCAGTTTCCTTAATGTTAATAGAATGTTATTTACAGGTTAGTATTATGTTCCTGAAACATTCTTTCTTTCAATCATTCAAACACCTGCTGTGAACAAGCAATGAAAGAAAGAGAAATAAGAACACAAACTACAGCTTTCTTCAGTCACAGCCTTAAATGAACTGTAGATAAAATACATTCAATCTTTCAAGATCTGATTAAACAACTCCACAAACAGCATTACCAGCTTCACTTATTACTAACCAGACTAACTTTATTTCTGTCAGACATTTACAGCAGTTCTTATTTAGAATTAACAGAGGTTTAGATGTTGATGTCTTATTGAAAATGTTTAGTTTGATGTCACCATCATTGAGATCAGTGTCTGCTTTAGTTGGGTTCTTGACCCTTGACTTTGGTTGAGTTGCTTCTTTAACAGCACTTGCAGGTGTTCTCAGAAAACGTTTCTGCATTGGTAAAGCAACTCAACATGTCTGTTTTAATAACAGACAAGTGACTGCATTAAAGTGGGTTAAATAACTTCTTTAGCTTTGCTTACTTTTGAATTGAAATGTTATATGAGAAGGAAATAATAAACTCAAAAGATGTAAAAAAAAAAAGTGTAACACTGCAGTGATTTATGTAAGATTATCCAAGTGTTTTGTTGCTGGCATGAAGCATGTCACCATTATTGTGTTTCATATGCCGAATATTGATGTCTGTGAGTGTATAAATGACTCAAAATGTGTTTTAAGCAAAAAGTTAACAATGACAGTGTTGTTTATATACACACAAAGATCATGTTCAGTATTTGAAATAAAACAATGGTATTACAAATTGTTTCTTTTGAGTTTTATACTTCTCAATAACTTCAAAAAAGTTGTTGTTTCAACCACTTTAATGCAGTCATTCGTTTGTCATTAAAACAGATATGTTGAGCTGCTTCATTAATACAGAAATGTTTTCTAAAAACACCTGCAATTGCTGAAAAAGAAGCAACTCAACGTGGTACTTTGATGGCTTACGTCACAGTCATGTCGGACAAAATTTCTAATTGGTATGCACTTCAAATCAGATACCAATCGGTAGAGATCTTCACGGGTCTACTTAGATTCGAACGGGTTCGGGTCCAAAACTTTAACGAGTGCCTTGGACCCGGGTCGGGTCTGCTATTAGTAGCCTTTGGTCTCAGGAAATTTTAAAAAATTTTACTGAATAGCCTAGAGAAGACCCAGATTATTTTAAAATATTTGTTTCAGGTGTTTAACAATATTAAATTTAAAACAAATACATATTAAAAGGACCGTGCTTCCAACAGGTTTGAAATATAGGTGGTAGCCTATATTCTCCTGGAAAATGCTCCTGGAAAATCCTCCTATTACCCACGGCACAAAAATTGTCTACTACATGTGACAAACAACAAATAATGTGTGATTTTTAACAATATTTATTGAAATTCATTTTGATTACATAGGCTACTATTACATTTACATATATTATGCTACTAATATTATGCATTATAATTGTAAATTATGCTAAATTACCGCATTTAAATGGTAGAGGTCTCCTTGCTTTGTCATAGTGTCTCTCTCAGTGAATGGGACACAGATTTTATTGATAGTAAAATCTATATATTGAATAATGTGTGTCTAATAATGATTAGTCTTTTCTTCCTGTGGGGGAGCATGCCAGCCAGAGACTACAGTAGTATACTATGAATTAAATGGAAATCAAATTAAATACAATTTATTGTGTAATCAAAATACCAATAATGCCAGATAGCAACTTTGTACCGGCCCAGACACGTAGCATCTGCTACGTGTGGTATGATTATCTGGGCCACATGTGGCGTGGAATGATGGCACTTGGGCAGACTGCTCCTGTTTGCCAGATCTGAGCCACAAGTAGGCCATAGCAATGCCACATGTCAGCCAAGAGCAAAGAACTAAACCAGAACTGGACCTTATCTAGGAGACAAACAGAAAAACCAGAGCTACAACTGACTTCAGCCACAGCCTTAGATGAAACCCTGACAGCAACATAGTGATGGCCCTGATATGGCCCACATCTTGCCCGGGTGTAATCCACATGTACCAGATGTGGGCCGGATCTGGGCCACACTATGTTGCTGTCTGGGAAACAACTGAAAAGAAGACATTAAATCTCTCCAGACCTCAGCAGACAAGGATTAAACAATTCCACAAACAGCATTACAGCTTCACATATTACTAACCAGATTGACTTAATTTTTGCCTTTCATCTACAGAAGTTCTTATTGTGAATGAATGGAAGTTTAATGCTCATGTTTGTTTCTTTTGAAGTCACTGTAATGGTGATTGATGTTTCCATTTGTTGGGCTCTTAACTCTTTTAAAATATGTTCGTCTTTCCCAGCTTCTGTGACAGTGTTTTTGTCAAACACATTTTCAGTAGCAAAGAAAGCAAAAATGAGATACAGATATGAACAATCAACATATGAATCTCAACAATGTTGATGGTTAGTTTTGTTCCTTTGCAAAATCTCAATGACGGTCGGACAAAGTATCCGTTTTGTTCTGTTATGAGATTTCAAAGACAGTCGGTTTTGTTCCTTTGTTCTTTTACGAGATTTCAAAGATAGTCGGTTTTGTTACGTTCCGAGATTTACTGTTACGAGACTTCAATGATGGTCGTTTTTATTCGATTATGAGATTTCAATGATGTCTCTTTTATTCAGTTATGATATTTCAGTGACGGCCAGTTTTGTTTGGTTACGAGATCTCAATGAACGGTCGGTTTTATTCGGTTACGAGATTTCAATGATGGTCAGTTTTGTCCGGTTATAAGATCTCAATTGACGGTCTGTTTTGTCCAGTTATGAGATTTCAAAGACAGTCGGTTTTGTTACGTTACGAGATTTTAATGATGGTTGGTTTTGTTCGGTTACAAGATCTCAATGATGGTCAGTTTTGTTTCTTTACGAGATTTCAATGACAGTCGGTTTTCATTGTCAGTCAGATTTGTTTAGTTACAAGATCTCAATACAGTATGTTTTGTTTTTTTAAGAGATATTAATGACAGTTGGTTTTGCTCCATTTCGAGATTTCACCGATGGTCGGTTTTATTCAGTTACAAGATCTCAATGACAATCGGTTTTAGTCCATTATGAGGTTTCGACAATGTTTTTTTTTTGTTACAAAATTTCAAGTACGGTCAGTTTTGTTTTATTAAGAGAGATCAGTAATAATTGGTTCTATTTCTTTAAGAGATCTCAATTACGGTAGGTTTTGTTCCTTTGTTCCATTACGAGATTTCAAAGACGTTGAGTTATGAGATTTCAATGTCAGTCGGTTTTGCTGGGTTATTAGATCTCAATGATGGTCAGTTTTGTTCAATTGTGAGATCTCAATGATGATCGGTTTTGTTCAGTTACAAGATTTCAATGATGTCTGTTTTATTCAGTTATGCGATTTCAGTGACGGCCGGTTTGGTTTGGTTAGAATATCTCAATGACGGTTAGCTTTGTTCCATTACAAAATCTCAAAGACAGTCAGTTGTCAGTGTCATTCGGTTTGTTCTGTTATGAGATTTCAAAGACAGTCGGTTTTGTTACGTTACGAGATTTCAATGATGGTCGGTTTTGTTCGGTTACAAGATCTCAATGACGGTCGGTTTTATTCGGTTGCGAGATTTCAATGACGTCTGTTTTATTCAGTTATGAGATTAAAGTGATGGTCAGTTTTGTTCCTTTACGAGATTTCAATGACATTCGGTTTTCATTGTCAGTCAGTTTTGTTCAATTGTGAGATCTCAATGACGATCGGTTTTGTTCAGTTACAAGATTTCAATGATGTCTGTTTTATTCAGTTATGCGATTTCAGTGACTGCCGGTTTTGTTTGGTTACAATATCTCAATGACGGTTAGCTTTGTACCTTTACGAAATCTCAATGAGAGTCAGTTGTCAGTGTCATTCGGTTTGTTCTGTTATGAGATTTCAAAGACAGTCGGTTTTGTTCCTTTGTTCTTTTATGAGATTTCAAAGACAGTCGGTTTTGTTACGTTATGAGATTTCAATGATGGTCGGTTTTGTTCGGTTACAAGATCTCAATGACAGTCGGTTTTATTCGGTTGCGAGATTTCAATGACGTCTGTTTTATTCAGTTATGAGATTTAAGTGACGGTTAGTTTTGTTCCTTTACGAGATTTCAATGACATTCGGTTTTCATTGTCAGTCAGTTTTGTTCAGTTACGAGATCTCAATACAGTAATTTTTGTTCTTTTACAAGATTTTAATGACAGTAGGTTTTGCTCCATTACGAGATTTCAATGATGGTCAGTTTTGTTCGGTTATGAGATCTCAATGACGGTCTGTTTGTTCCATTATGGGATCTCAACGATGGTTGTTTTTTATTACGAGATTTAAATGACTGTCGGTTTTGTTCCTTTACGAGATTTCAATGAGGGTCGGTTTTATTCCGTTATAAGATTTCAATGACAGTTGAGTTTGAAACAATTCAAACTGTTGGTTTTGTTTTGTGATGAGATTTCAGTGAAGGGCGGTTTTCAGTGTCAGTTTTGCTCCATTACGAGATTTCAATGACAGTCTGTTTTGTTTGGTTACGAGATTTCAATGATGTTTGGTTTTGTTTCTTTGTTCTTTTATGAGATTTCAAAGACAGTTGGTTTTGTTTAGTTACAAGATTTCAATGATGGTCGGTTTTGTTCCTTTAGGAGATCTCAATAGCAGCCAGGTGAATTGTTGATAGCACTTCCACATGTTGGAAAAAAAGTTTTTTTTAATACATTACACTTGTGATGGGAGAAACTAAGCTTTTCAAAGCTTCAAAACAATTGAACCAATTGCAAAATGATTCATTATTTCAAAGCACCACAGGCTGGTGATCCATATATCATATATATCATTTGTGATGTGAAACTAACTAACTACCTGCATGGTGTGTGATGTAATGTAGGGATTATTTTTGCCCCAGGGTTACACCCCTTCTTTTCTGGGGTTTATTTTAACCCTTTATTCAGTACAGTTTATGGCGACTGTACTGGGGTATTGGGCAGTATGTGATGTATGAACTATTTTACACCAGGGTACACCCCTTATATTCTGGGGTTTATGTTTACCCTTTATACAGTACAGCTTATTGCAACTGTACTGGGGCATCAGGACCCACTCAGGCCAGAGGTTGATCAGACCTGCTAGCCTTTCTAATATCTCTTTCAGCAGCTACCCAATCTATCAGGAAGTCTCCCATCCAGATATAGAATGGGCTCAACCCTGCTTAGCTTCAGTGGGTGTGCAGGTGAAAGCTTCAGGTTGACCGCTGCAAGGCTTCTCTAGCATTTTTCCAAGACCCTCATCATTAACACAAACACTAAACACCATCATGGTAACAAACATGACATTAAAAAAATAAACTAGTATTTATACAGTTAGAACTGTCAACTTATTTCATTTGAATCCACTGAAAAGGATTATTTCCTAACATAAAACTGCAAAAACTTAAAGTGTAATAGTGAAATAATCAAAACATAACTTAATGTCTATGGAAGTAGCAATAATAATCTGTTCTATTATAATTAGATGACACGTTATATTCATATCAGATACATATTCTGTAAGCAACTGTAAAGTTTACTCTATTCTTCTCCCAGTACACCAGACACTTAACATCCATGTTTTTCGTGAGAAGTGGATGAATTCACATGTTGTAAATTCAACGGAGCTGATTCACTGAGCCCATCACGCACACATCTCAACTAATGCAATCATTATAAAGATCCACATCAAAGATCAACTCCACATCAGACACCAAAATATAAATCTCAACATTGGTGACATGCTTCATGCCGCAATGCATTCTATAATAGACTGTTATTGAGTTGAAATTAGCATTACATCTACATGATCAAAAAAAAAAAAAAAACTCTGTGTAAGATTAGACCACTAGAAAATGTACTAAAAATGGAAATGTTTTTTCTTTGTACAGATGACAACATTATCAAAACTATCCCCGTTCACACAGATCCACGCAAATGACTAGAAACGCTGTACTATGCATACCAGATAAGTAGCTGGCGATGTCACTTTATTTTTACAGTTTATTGCACTTTGATATTCTTCTCATTTATTTCCCTATAGAGGCTAATAAATCGGAAGTCTCACACATTCACAGAAAACACCTTATTTCCACGTTGAAAAATAAGGTGGATATAAAGTATATAAACTAAACATGTAAGTTTGCCAAAGTTTCTGTTTTCAAGCCACTAAAATGTTATCATCATGTAAACGAACAGCCAAGACACATAAAAAGTTTTCCATTTTAGTTGAAAACAGTGTCATGTCAACAGCCCTTTAGGCAAGAGTCAAACTGCACAACTAAAGCAAACACTAATCACATTGATGGTGACTTCAAACTAAACATTTTCAACATCTAAACCTCTGTTAATTCTCAATAAGAACTTCTGTATATATCTGACAGAAATAAAGTCAGTCTGGTTAGTAAATAATGTCTTCTTTTATCTTCATTTGATTTCATCTAAGGCTGTGGCTGAAGTCAGTCTTCAATCATTAATTCAATTAATGGTAAACGTTTAACACCTTGTACTGATGGATTTCACTTTTTTTTCTCTTCTCTTTTTTGTGTTTATTCCATCCAAAATTCAACATCTCCCTAACTTTGGACTTTGACATCAAACAAATATTGGGTTAAGATGTCAACCCGATTTACATTTTCAACCAAAATCCAATGTCTGATTGATCCTATGCCTGCTGGGTAAAGGCGAAGATGGAGTGATGCTGGAAGTATATTCTCACTGGAGTGACGTAAGCAGTTATGATTGACAGGTGGTGAACATGCACAACCCAACAGATACATTTGTTAAAATTTTTTGATCATGTTTTGATTTACAGCTATCTAAAGAAAGCTTTCTGAGAGAATCTCTTTATATTGTTGTAAGAGTGTCTGTTGTTGAGTGTGTGTGATAGTGCTTGAGCAGCTGCAGTATCTGTCATTGTATCCCCAGATAGCAACTTTGTGCCGGCCCTTGTGGCGTGGAATGATGGCACTTGGGCGGACCGCTCCTGTTTACCAGATCTGGGCCGCAAGCAGGCCATAGCAATGCCACATGTCAGCAAAGAGCAAAGAAACTGGGCCTTATCTGAGCAACAAAATATTTATATATTATTTATAGAATCATCACAGCATTAACAAGCCTGTTAACAAGCAGAATCACTGAACGAATAAAGAAGAAAACAGAAAAAAACTAAACAGAAACACAAGAGCTACAACTGACTTCTGGGCACAGCCTTAGATGAAATAAACTGAAGATAAAAGAAATAAGACATTAAATCTCTCAAGATCTGATTAAACAACTCCACAAACAGCATTACCAGCTTAACTTATTACTAACCACTGACTTTATTTCTGTTAGAAATCTACAGAAGTTCTTATTGAGAATGAACAGAGGTTTAAATGCAATGTTTTTTCCCCATTTGAAGTCACCATAATAGTGATTAGTGTTTCCATTAGTTGAGCTCTTAACTCATATTACAAGCTTGTCTTTTCTAGATTCTGTCAAACACATTTGCAGTAGCAAAGAAAGACAAAGTGAGATCAGGTGATGAAAATTAGCTATTGATGATTTTATAATCATTGTGAAATAGGCTGAATCACTGATGCCACTTGTATCTAATAATTGTGTTGTGCAGTTAAAAATGTACCTTACAAACCCTGTTTTACTTCAACATGAGAACACACTATTTTGTAGCAATCAGAAGATTAAAAAAAAATTCTCAGATGACACACAAAGACAATAAATTTCAACAATGGTGACAATCAAAAGTGTCATGCCGCAATGCATACTGGGAACAATAGTAAAAAACTCCCAGCGTGCATCACAGCATGAATAAATTATGCAGCTTAATTGTCCTATTATTTTCTTTAATTATAACTATTTGCTTTTATATTTTGCTGTGGTTTTTGTTCTGTCTTTTAGTCATCTTTGTGATGTCCAGAGTTCTGAATATTTTGTTGTCACCATTGTTGAGATTCATACGCTGATTGCTCATATCTGTCTTTGTCATTGGGGTTTGATGTTTTTTGCCCATGGGTTTTTTTTATTTTCAATTCTAACTGATTTCTGCAATACAGTGTGATTTCATGTTGCAGTAAAACAGGGTTTGTAATTTAAATGTATTAATACACAGTTATGACATTCAAATGACATCAGTGAATCAGGTTATTTCACAATAATTATAAAACCATCAAAAAAAGTTTGTTGGTGCTTCAGTGACTTCTTCGCTCAGAGAAGTTATGACATCACCTTATGACATTGCAAATTGCAGCACTCTTTTTTTTTATGAAATCATAGCCTTTTGAAGTTTAATAATCAATAGGCTGTATCGCGATTTATGTTTTTCCATCCCCATATAAGATGTCTTAAAATGTTCATTAAGACGTTTTTTTAGCCAACCATCTCATGTATTGAAGTCTTTTTTTTTACATTAAATTTAAGAAAACTCACCTGGAGGGATTTTGCTTTATTGCCACACGTGCTTCTAAATACATTTTGCACACAGAAGTGCCCGCATTGTCTTTGTGAAATCTCCAAGCATCTCTGCAACGCACATGGGAATGTCAGCAGGAGTAAACAGTTCTCATGCACACAGAACGAGCAGGTACGAGCAAAATGAGTAGGACGAGGGGAGATTTTCCACTAGTTAATCAATCGCGGGCGGATAAAAAAGTATAAGAGGATAAAAATAATAAAAGAAAAAAATGTGTCTCCTAATATACTTGGGCAGCCGTTAATAGGCCTACCTGGGCAGCCAGCCCAAGTAGCCTAAAGTCTATGTGTGGGAAACACTGAGGGATGGTTCACACAAAAACGAAAATTCTGTCATAAAGTTGTTCCAAACCTGTATGAATTTCTTTCTTGTGCTGAACACAAAAGAAGATATTTTGAAGAATGTCGGTAACCAAACAGTTAATGGGCCCCAATGACTCAAAAAAAATGCTGGGTTGTTTCAACCCATGTTTGGGTCAAATATGGACAAACCCAACCGTTGGTTTAAATTTGACCCAAACATGGGTTGAAACAACTTTTTTAGAGTGTATGGAAGTCAATGGGGCCCATCAACTGTTTGGCTACCCATATTCTTCAAAATATCTTCTTTTGTGTTCAGCAGAAGAAAGATATTCATACAGGTTTGGAACAACTTGTGGATGATGTAAATTATGACAGAATTTTCATTTTTGGGTGAACTATCCCTTTAAATAGTTCTATGACAACGTTATTATCCTCTATCTTTTTTTGTACGTGCTTCTAAATTACCAAACCCTCCAGGATACTGGTGCATGTAGCAGAGGCTTGCGCTCCACATAAACTGCACTCTGCAATACCAGAGCCATTCGAGAGGATGAATGCGGGGATTTGCTTCTTAATAATAACATAGAATAAATTTCCTTGTCATTTGTGGTGGAACATAACGCTTATGAGCGGTTTACTTGAGATGCTTGCCCAAGCAGAAAAAAAGATGCAGCTGTTGCCAGATTGATTACAGAAAACCATCTAAATGGTCAAACTAATCAACTGAATCAAATTAACAAATTAAACCACAAGTGTATATTTTCATGTTTTTCCTCAGAAAAAACTATTTGTGAAAATTCACAGAAAACATGTTCTCCTATTGATACAGAAAAGGCTACAAGGCAGTACTGTAGGCAAAAGGGGGTCTAACTCTTCCTTCTGAAACTTTATCACTGCTTATCCACTGACAGTTTTACTTTTTTATCTGTGTGTGTGTGTGTGTGTGTGCGTTTTTGTGACATATCAGGACACAAATGTATATAATGACATAGGTATTACAAGAAGAGGTGACTTATGAGGACATTACCCATGTCCCCACTTTTCAAAAGGCTTATAAATCATACAGAATGAGTTTTTGTGAGAAAGTAAAAGTGTGCAGTTTCCTGTGATGGTTAGTGTAGGGGGATAGAAAATACGATTTTTACTGTATAAAAACCATTACGCCTATGGAATGTCCCCACAATTCACAAAAACTAACGTGTGTGTGTGTGTGTGTGCGTGCGTGCGTGCATGCGTGTGTGTGTGTGGTCTGAGGGTTTAGCTCGCCAAGTTTGGAAATGATTCATATTCTTGTTAAAACACAACACAACATACTTAAAACAAAGCCTCCTTAAGGCGTTTTGCACCTGGCTGACCTTAGCTGTCTTATAATGACATTTGATATGACAAGTATACAAAACAAACTAAAAAAAAAATATTCAAATTAAAGTGTGAATAATTATAATTTATGTGTAAAGTATAATTATTCAAACCTATAATCAATGGCTTGCCACTCACCATGAAGGTTTTCACCTTTCTGAGCTGGCTATCAAAGCAGGGTGAATGTCAAAAGGTTTAATAATGCCAACCAGTGTGATGACAACAGTTATTATACATGATGGAAAAGAAATTAGGTGACACTTGTTACGGATCACTGAATGAGTGGTTTGCCTTTAAAATGTCAATAAAGTTCAAATGCCTTGTGAGAGATTCCAGATCTGTTCTGAAATAATGACATGCTGAAATCAGTAGTGTGTCATTCTTGTGTTGAAGGTTCCTCTCAAAACATTCTCTCATTTTCAAATGTATACTCTGGTGAAATCCGTAGAAACATGAACTCATTTGTTGGAAAACATTACAATAATTGAACCACGGTGTTACAGTTGGTTGCAATAAAGATGAATGCCAGATCTAAACGTAAGCAGTTCAAGTTTTTATTTACACAGAACTCAGGAACAATAAACACAAATGGAACAACCAAACCTAATGCAACGAGAATTAACAATGAACTGAACAAAACACAGGGCTTAAATACACAGACCAAACTAATTAATTAAATGAACAGGTGCAAACAAAGCATAGCCATAGAAACAGATGAAAACTAACTGAAAACACAGGAAACTGAACTAAACATGTAAAGAACACAGATCTCCCGTAATGCACAGATTATTTTTGATATATATTTTGAAACACACACACACACTGATAATCAGAAGACTTTGTAAAGGCATTTGGTTATGGAATGTTATGGCATACATGGCAAATAACTGCCCTTGTTATAGTGAATAGATCATCAGGTATTTGTTCAGCCTGACATGTTCTTGGCACACTGTCATACCAGTTGCATCATTTGAATTGTTAAAAAATATATTCTTTTACTTCCTCCTGCTCCATCTTCTGCAAGGTCTCTTGTTTGAAAAACATTTTGCTCGACCGGATTATGTGTATCTGTCTGTGTTTGTCTGTGTGCGTGTGTGCGCATGTTTTTGTGATTTATGAGGACACAAATTTGTATAATGACATGGGTATTACACTGGTATTACGACAAACATTTCATGAGTCCTCATATTTAAAATAGCTTTAAAAAAAACATACTAAACAGTTTTATTAAAAATGTAAAAATGAAGAATGTTTTCTGTGATGGGTACACTCTAAAAAATGCTGGGTTAAAAACAACCCAAGTTGGGTTGAAAATGGACAAACCCAGCGATTGGGTTGTTTTGACCCAGCAGTTGGGTTAAATGTTTGCCCAACCTGCTGGGTAGTTTTATTTAACCCAACAATTGTTTACAAATTACTATAGGTCTGGCTTAAAATGAACCCAAAATAGGTTGGAAATTAAAAATCAGACTCATAATTACTAGAGGCAACAATGATAATCAAAAAGATGAGCATTTATTAATAAGCAATTTAATAAATGTTTATTGTTTAAATATTATTCAAAAAAATATTAATAAATGTTTGTTTATTAAACATATTAATAAATGTTAATTTCCAACATATTTTGGGTTGCATAAGTTCTCTTCATTTCATGTCTTAGTTCTTTTTTTTCTTTTTTTTTTTACCTGATATCACCACACAATTGCATCATTAAATAACACTTTCTTTCCATTTCATGTGCTTCACTCACCTTGACCAAGATGTTTTAGAATGACGCACTCTTAGAAGAAAATGTTCTATAACCTTAAGGGGTTCTGACAGGTGTTTAAAGAACCTTTTAGAGGTTCCCGTAATGCATAATTTTGTGAATTTAGTTTTAATTAATTTTTAATTTTGATTAAATTTTATGAATTAAACAACTATTAAACATACTTTATCACTAGAAAAAAATGAAATAACCCATTAAACATGGTAGTATTATGCAATCATTTAAGACATTTCTCCTTATACAGAACCTTTTTGGCCCTAACCCTAAACCCTAACCCTCATTAATGATTAAATTAGTTAAAATAGTTAAATATCTATGTCTAGATCTATGTTAAATTGTATTATGTTACAGCAGGGTATGGGGTAAGATACTTCCTGGGGCAAGATGACAATCTACCTTGTGTTTCCTTTGTGCTTTGTCACATCCGTCTATGCTGGTTTCTCTTGGTTGTACTCAGGTCTAGTTTCCTTTATTTAATCACTATAACCGATTCATTAGCCAGTTTCCCAAACCATTCATTCAGGTCTCAAAACAAAGACAAATTTCTCAAAACGTATAACATGTTTTACCTGTTTTCCCACATTCCAATTTTCTTAATGATTTATGCAAAACTCTACACAAAAAAACTCTCATTTTACACAGGTTTAACCATGTTCTCATTCATAAAACACAAACATAATATGAGCATTACAATGTAAACTCAAATAGCACACATTTATCCATGAGTAAACATTAAGTATCAAAATTTATGACACACCAATTCGAATTTCCGGATAATGTAAATAGGGCCACAGGTGATTGTGCTTCAGTACTGCTTACACACAGTATAATTATAGTACACGAAAACAGTACTTTGGATGAGGGAAACTTCAGATTGTACAGTAAACTGTAGCACATGTTGTAAACCCTCAAACTCGTGATTGTAAAATGTATTTATAGTGAAATTTTAAATGACTGGGAGGTAGAGAAAATCTTCGGTCAGAAGACCAAGAAACTGCATGGTGAATTTATTTATTTTTTTACTGTACTGTAAAAGACAGTAGGTATACTGTATTGTGATGTATAATGAGTTAATACATAATATTCAATTCTTTTTTTTTTTACTTTTCTAGTGCTTTACATCTACTGTGAGATCACTTTACAGTAGTGCAATGAAAATTATTTTTATGCTGTAATTTGACACTGAGCTGCAAAATTATTCCTAAATCCCAGTAAGTTTTTTGTTACAGTGTTATGAATTGATCTAACTAGTGTTCACTGCAGGAAAGTAATTTGTGCATTTGTAGGTTTTATGTGTCATCTGAGGACAAAGTTTAATTATTTTGAAATTATTATATTATATTATATTTTGACCAATTATATATATAATTGTCTCTGTAGAGGGTTTTGATATTTTCCCTCCATCTTCATTGCCCATTATTTAAAATGCATTTATTTATTACTACTGCAACTTTTGTTTGTTGGCGCCACCTAGTGGTTTTGTGGAATATTCATCATCACGCAGATTATGTGTCTTTACCTTTGTCATGGGTTACACTTAAAAATAATTTTCCAAAAAGTGGTTTTATAGCATGATATCATAGCAGAATCTTTTATGATTCCGTAGGATTCCATAAAATTACTTCTAAAGTTCCACTGATCCTAAGAACATTTTTAAGTTTATATGATGTCATAAAAGCTCTATGATCATTATATGTGGTGATTAAAATAACCCATACTTAAAACCTATACCCAGGACAAGCTCAACTTTTTAATATTTAAAGAACCATATATGCAAATTAAAAATTCTATGAAAAGTGTACTAAAGGTGCTGCAAAGAATCAAAAGAACCTTTATTTTTAAAAGTGTAAAATTTTCTCCAAGACAAGCCATATATTACAGTACCTGTCAAAATATTTGACAATATTACTGTTTTTACTGTATTTTTGATTACAGAAATGCAGCCTTGGTGAGCATAAGAGACTTCTTTCAAAAACATTTAAAAAATGTTAATGTTACCAAACTTGACAGGTATATATATTCATTGCTGGTCATAATGCTCTGTGATGTAACACTAAAATGGCCTTACAGATAATAAATGCATAATCAAATCACCAGAGGTTGGTAGAGTATCCAAAAACTGTACTCAAGTAAAAGTACAAGCACTTGTAGAAATATTTACTCAAAGTGAAAGTTAAAGTAATAATCTTAATAGTTACTTGAGTAAGAGTAAAAAAGTATCCAATGAAAACCTACTCAAGTAGCTAGTTACTAGTTACTTTGTATTTATATACACTACCCCTCAAAAGTTTGGTATCGGTACGATTTTTAATGTTTTTAAAATAAGTTTTGTCTGCTCACCAAGGCTGCATTTCATGCAGGGTACATTAAAAAGTAAAAACAGCACAGTATAAACAGTGATATTGTGAAATATTAATACAATTTAAAATAACTGTTTTCTATTTTAAAATATTTTAAAATGTAATTTATTTCTGAGACGGCAAAGCTGAATTTTCAGCATCATTACTCCAGTCTTCAGTGTCACATGATCCTTCAGAAATCATTCTAATATTATGATTTGCTGCTCATGAAACATTTATTGTGTACAATTGTACAAAATATTTGTGTACATTATATACTTTTCAGGATTCTTTGATTAATATAAAGTTTAAAAGAACAGCATTTATTTGAAATATAATATTTTGTAACATTATTCATTATACATCATGTCTTTACTGTCACTTTTGATCGATTTAATGCATCCTTTCCTTGCTGAATAAAAGTATTAATTTCTTTTCAAAAAAAAAAAAAAAATCTTACTGACCCCAAACTTTTGAACGGTAGTGTATAATGTTACAAAAGCTTTGTATTTCAGACAAATGCTGTTCTTTTGAACTTTCTATTCATCAAGGAATCCTGAAACTGTTTTCAACATTGATGATAATCATAAATGTTTCTTGAGCAGCAAATCATCATATTAGTGTCACGATCATCGTCAATTCCAGTCACTCCCGGACTACACTTCCCATAATCCTCCCTGCCTATCACCTGCACTCACTCCACCAATCAACTAACACTAATCATCACACCCAGCTGGCACGCATTACAAAGACTCACTCACACACCACCTCATTGCGAAGTCTTGATTCACCCTGTGACAATTCTGAGCGTTATTATCCTGTCTGCCTGCCTTTGACCCGTTTTCGACCCGTTGCTGCCTGCCTTTGACCCTTGCCTAGTATTCTGTTCTGTGAGTGATATCTGCCTGTCCTGATCTACTGCCTGTATCCTGACCACGATTCTGCCTGTCCCTTGCTGTTCCTGTCTGCTCCTATTTGACCCCGCCTGTACAACCACGCTCACATTTAATAAAGCTGCATATGGATCTTATAATGAGTCCCGTATCATTACAATTAGATTGATTTCTGAAGGATCATGTGACACTAAAGACTGGAGTAATGATGCTGAAAATTCAACTTTGATCACAGGAATAATTTACTTTGTAAAATACTAAATTCGAATAGAAAACAGTTATTTTAAATTGTAATAGTATTTCACTATATTACTGTTTTTACTCTATTTTTAATTAAATAAATGCAGCCTTGGTGAGCAGAAGAGATTTCTTTTAAAAACATTAAAAATCTTACCCATCCCAAACTTATGAGCGGTGTATGTAGCCTATACAACAATACAATAGCATGTTTTTAAAATACATATTATTATTATTATTATTATCATAATTAGATATCTTTGCAACAAACACAGAAGAGACTAGCATTATTTCTGGCATCTGTAGCCCAAATATCATTCTTTTACTTTGTATAGGCTAATAATAACATACAGTTACATTTGAAAGAAGAGAAACTTTTTACATATGCTCGCGCTCATAACCGCTGAACATCTGAACACAAACAATGATCAAATGCACGTTTAGGGATCTTCTTCCGTCTGTTCTCCAAAATGTAGGTAATCAAATGTAGGCTATATTTCTGCAGGCGCGTGCAAACTGTTAACAGTGTCTATGCAAAGGCTTTAATTTTCAAGACGAACAAGTCGCCGGCGCCGCCTTTGCGTAATACCCACAAATTACCGCGGGACGGCGGGTGTTCATTTCATACTCTCTGAACAATGGTAGCTTATTTAATGTATAAATTAGGCTATATGTCAAAAACAACGGTAAAAAAATGCTACATACTTTGTTATCGTGGCGTAATAGGCTAATGTTTGGTTGTAAAATGTAGGCTATTGGCTGTATGAATTGAAATCAAATGAAATCGATACCTGTGGAATTGTTCACAGACAGCATACGCAGTTCAACTGATAAAGATCTTCATCGCTGGAAAAAAAAATAGGACGTATTTGCAGATTTGCTTTTAATTGACTGTAGATCCACTGCCACATAATCCACACACACACACACACACACACACACACACAGGTTTGTTTTGCTATCTTAGTGGGGACTCTCCATAGGCGTAATGGTTTTTATACTGTACAAACTGTATTTTCTATCCCCCTACACTACCCCTATCCCTAAACCTAACCATCACAGGAAACATTCTGCATTTTTACATTTTCAAAAAAACATCATTTAGTATGTTTATTAATCCATTTCCCTCGTGGGGACCGCTGGCTGGTCCCCACAATGTAGGTGAACTCAGGTTTTTATTACATCGTGGGGCCATTTGGTCCCCACGATGTAATATAAACAAGAACACACACACACACACACACACATTCAACGCCGCTTCAGACGATTCAGTGCGGGCAGGGAACTGAACAAATCATTCAAACTGATTCGCGAACCCATTTAGACAGATTTGTCAACTTGTTTGATCAAGTCTTTGAACAGAATCGACTCAAAAGAGTGATTCATTTGTGAATGGGGCATCGTTCATGAAAAAAAAGAGCGCGCTTGGAATAAACTACGCATTTCTTAACATGTACAGTATTGCGTTAAAATAAAGTAACGAGAGGAACGTCGCCAAACATAGCGAAGAAAAAGTACAGATTTTTCATTTCAAATGTACTCAAGTTAAAGTAAAAGTACCCACGTTTAAATCTACTCCAAAAAGTACAAATTTTCCAAAAAACTACTCAAGTAAATGTACTTCGTTACTACCCACCTCTGGAAATCACTAATGTGCATGTTTAAATCATTACAAGAACAGAGAAAAACTGTAAATAGACATTGTAATAATTACTACAAAAGGCTACAATGGCTCTAACAAACAGCTAATTTTTCCTTTGTTCTTTACCAGTTGTTTCTAACCTGAATTAATTGAAGCCTTAAATTATTCTCTATATTTTAATGACTCTATTGTAAAAGTTGTACTTCTCCACTGCTGACAGCTCAGCTCATTAAGCAATAGACCAACATTTTGTAATTATACTAACCACTAGTATCATTCTTATTTATTCTTTTGGCAGTGCCAATTATTGCACAGTTCCTGCAAGTTAATAATTAGTTTGGATCGTTATAGCACATTAACATAAAAAAATAATAAACAAAATACTAAACCTACTAAACATCAAAATTAAAGTTTGCATGTTTAGCTATAAGCAGTACAATTATTAAGATAAAGACAATTTTCAACAATCATAACCAAATATTATTTACGCCTCAAGGCAACTAAATTAGAGTACCAAAACATAGATTTTTAACAGGACATAACAAACATGCTCAAATATATTATCTCAATTAATAATAAGAAAAATATTTTCTTACATAGAAATATTGCACAAATAAATAAGAGGATATAATGTGTTCATATGACTCTAGGAGTGTCTTTCATATTCTTCTTGGCATTCTTCTTACTGAACCCAAACCTTTGAAAGATATAATAATAATATTAATTACAAATTAAAGTATGCATCAGTAATTATTAATATTATTAATAATAATGATTATACATATGTTATTAATCATTACTGATGCATTCTTATATTCATTTCATACGTTTATACTTTTTATTATGCTATCTATAATTATATTACATTTATTATAATTACTTTAATATTTAGCATTACAAATATTTAACCAAACAAATGCTGCTACTTATACAACAAGTCCTTTTCATGAATCAGTGTGACAAGTCATCAGTCAGCCCACTGTAAAATAAAGTATTAAGAAAGCAAGATTACTAAATTGCTAACAGGAACTCATTGCTTACTTATTACTAACTTACTAACTGTATTGCTTACAGTTCACAGAGTTTATAAAACCTGCTTTATAATAACCTGCAAAATATAATATTGTGAATCTGAAGTCTGAAGTAAAACAGCTTTTGATTACATACAAAGCAAGAGAGGAAAATTGATCCACATTAGGCCCTGCGATTTCATAAAAATGTTTATTTCAAGATGATGTCTCAAACCTTGCTGCCCTTTCACATCGTATAAACCCCATACATTTTAATGTCAGAATCTGTCCACAAACACACCAGCTCTGCCATCCATCATAAACTGAACACACAAGTGTGACAACATCATCAATAGGTGCCTCTCTTTGAGGGCAGTATCTGATCTGTCACCAAAGAATACATTGCCATTATGCCCCAAGTTCCTCTATGTACAGATAGTTACGATCCTGTGAAAACTAAAGAGAGATAAAGAGCTGCTGGATAAAAAAATCGTTGCTTTTTTTAAAGATGTTGACAGGTAATGAAGGAAAGGGAAACATACAAAGAGAGGATGACAAAGTGCTCATAGTCACAAAATCTACCGATTAAAAATTCTCTGAGACAGAGACATAATAGCTTGCAAATTTAGCACAGCTTATCGCATCTTAAAAGATTGAATGCATTTTTTTTTAAATGATCATACAATATGTCATACCACCAGGGGGGGAGAACATTTTCAGGCAGTCTGAACTTACAGAACTTTTTCATCATGATATTATCTATTTTGGGTTTATGATTTATTTACATTATATAAATACATGAAAATAATGCCAATTTAAAATGTATCACTGCAGAAGCACTGCATTAATAATGTGTTTAGAATACAAAGGTTTTATAAAGGTGATTTAAGCAATCAATATAATGAGAGATCACATTCAGAGCAAATCCTTGAGCGAAACATCAAGGAAAATTGGACTGAAATGGCCATACAATGTTCTTAAAATGGCAGACAATATATGAGGCTGTCATTCGGGGTCTAATTCAATAGTCTTCTTGTGTTATTCTCACATTCTTGGCCAATGTCTTCATCACTGTTTGTGACCGTCTCCTTTGAGCTGGAATTACTAGGATTGGTTTTATTTTTCACCTTTTTTTCACCCGGTTTGGGATTTGTTGTCTCTGAAACAGGAGCTTTTAAGACAAAAACATTTTTACTATACACGATGCCTAAAACACTTCATCCTTAATAATTTGACTGATTTTGATTCATAGAATTAAAGCAGGGGTGGGGAACGTTGATCCTGGAGGGCCATTGTCCTGCAGAGTTTAGCTCCAACCCTGAAAAAAACACTCACCTGCCTGTAACTTTAGTAATCCTGAAGACCTTGATTAGCTTCAGGTGTGTTTAATTAGGGTTAAAACTCTGCAGGACAATGGCCCTCCAGGATCAACATTCCCCACCCCTGTATTAAAGAGAAACTATTTAAAACATTTATGTATTTTTGGGTTGCACTGATTATCATCTGTTGCATTACTCAGAATTATTGAATTTCCACTTATATTAATATGCATTTCATCTCAATCTGGACAAGGAAAAGCATGCGTTTTGATTTACCCTCTAGATTAAAATGATGGCTACCATCACTGCTTCCAACAGCATCATTATCTTCCTCGCTGAGTTCCACTATTCGCTGTCTTGCACTCTCAAAAACAGACTTCAAAACGATGGAGTCTTCAAAAATCTGAGATATAGAGAGACATTTAACAATCTTTATACAATTCATCTGCTATATTCACCGATACTAACAGCTTTTTGCCTAGCAAAAATATTCAGACCCATTTATCACACCCATTAACTACTAAAGTAATTGACCCTTTGCCGGGAGTTTGATTGACAGGCGATCTAACCAACCATACCGCCGAATACGCAATTTTGACCAACAAAGCAGTCAGAGGAGTTAGTAGATTAATGCTGGTGGACTTGAACTTGAAAAAATATGTGTACTGATGTCTTTCTGTGGTTGAAATGTGGTTCATTCATGTTTATTTGATGATATAAAGTAAAAGTAACTAAAGGAGGCGGGTCTTTGCGAACGGTCAATTGTTTTAATTTTTAATGCAAATATAAACAATGTTTTTATGTTAGACAGAATTCTAAAAAACTGTTAGAATGTATTTACATAAATGTTTAATTCTTGTGTTGCAAAAGCTCTAAGTTTATATATACAGGTCCTTCTAAAAAAATTAGCATATTGTGATAAAGTTCATTATTTTCCATAATGTAATGATAAAAATTAAACTTTCATATATTTTAGATTCATTGCACACCAACTGAAATATTTCAGGTCTTTTATTGTTTTAATACTGATGATTTTGGCATACAGCTCATGAAAACCCAAAATTCCTATCTCAAAAAATTAGCATATCATGAAAAGGTTCTCTAAACGAGCTATTAACCTAATCATCTGAATCAACTAATTAACTCTAAACACCTGCAAAAGATTCCTGAGGCTTTTAAAAACTCCCAGCCTGGTTCATTACTCAAAACCGCAATCATGGGTAAGACTGCCGACCTGACTGCTGTCCAGAAGGCCATCATTGACACCCTCAAGCGAGAGGGTAAGACACAGAAAGAAATTTCTGAACGAATAGGCTGTTCCCAGAGTGCTGTATCAAGGCACCTCAGTGGGAAGTCTGTGGGAAGGAAAAAGTGTGGCAAAAAACGCTGCACAACGAGAAGAGGTGACCGGACCCTGAGGAAGATTGTGGAGAAGGACCGATTCCAGACCTTGGGGGACCTGCGGAAGCAGTGGACTGAGTCTGGAGTAGAAACATCCAGAGCCACCGTGCACAGGCGTGTGCAGGAAATGGGCTACAGGTGCCGCATTCCCCAGGTCAAGCCACTTTTGAACCAGAAACAGCGGCAGAAGCGCCTGACCTGGGCTACAGAGAAGCAGCACTGGACTGTTGCTCAGTGGTCCAAAGTCATTCGGAAATCAAGGTGCCAGAGTCTGGAGGAAGACTGGGGAGAAGGAAATGCCAAAATGCCTGAAGTCCAGTGTCAAGTTCCCACAGTCAGTGATGGTCTGGGGTGCCATGTCAGCTGCTGGTGTTGGTCCACTGTGTTTTATCAAGGGCAGGGTCAATGCAGCTAGCTATCAGGAGATTTTGGAGCACTTCATGCTTCCATCTGCTGAAAAGCTTTATGGAGATGAAGATTTCGTTTTTCAGCACGACCTGGCACCTGCTCACAGTGCCAAAACCACTGGTAAATGGTTTACTGACCATGGTATTACTGTGCTCAATTGGCCTGCCAACTCTCCTGACCTGAACCCCATAGAGAATCTGTGGGATATTGTGAAGAGAAAGTTGAGAGACGCAAGACCCAACACTCTGGATGAGCTTAAGGCCGCTATCGAAGCATCCTGGGCCTCCATAACACCTCAGCAGTGCCACAGGCTGATTGCCTCCATGCCACGCCGCATTGAAGCAGTCATTTCTGCAAAAGGATTCCCGACCAAGTATTGAGTGCATAACTGAACATAATTATTTGAAGGTTGACTTTTTTTGTATTAAAAACACTTTTCTTTTATTGGTCGGATGAAATATGCTAATTTTTTGAGATAGGAATTTTGGGTTTTCATGAGCTGTATGCCAAAATCATCAGTATTAAAACAATAAAAGACCTGAAATATTTCAGTTGGTGTGCAATGAATCTAAAATATATGAAAGTTTAATTTTTATCATTACATTATGGAAAATAATGAACTTTATCACAATATGCTAATTTTTTTAGAAGGACCTGTAAATCATACAAGTTGTGAATTTAAACATAAAACATTCAAAAGAGGTCATAGATACAGTAAATAAAACATACTGTATGTGTAAACTTGTGCAACATAAAAGAAAAAATGCAAATGCTATTGTGGGATTTTTAATCAAATGAGAAAATTGGTTCAGGGTATGAATATTATTGCACAGGAAATGCAAAAGATTTTGAAATGTTTTAGAAAGTATTTTTAAAGGATGAATGACCCAATAACATGTTCTTAAGGCACACCTGAGATCCTTCCAGATTAAACGTCTGAGCGTTGTGACACATCTGCATGATATCCTTTTCCATGTCCGCAATGCACCTGTATTTGTGATTACGCACTCTCTCCTGCATAAGCAAAGCCAGGATAAATTCAAAGGAATTAGTGTAAGAGAGCAGAAGACGGAGACAAAGAAAAAGTTCCATTAACTGTCACACATAAATTTCCTGCTTTATCATTTCTATGCAAACACCAACGGAACTTAAAAGTAATGACATATTTTCATTTTTTTGATCAAACCTGTAAAAATTCTGCCTCCTGCATATCACTCTAAAACCCAATCAGCAAAAACACACAACCTGTGTGACAAGAGCAAAATCAAAGTGTTTCTTGAGCTGAAAGGGATGTCAGTGTGAAGATAAGAATGGAAAAAAGTGAAGAATGGTCTGGTTGAAAAGGGAGTGATGGAAGTGGAGAGTGAGATTTGTGTAATTGGGAACGATTCAAGTTCACCCTGATCCTCCTGAAGTCGACTGGCTTGCGGATGAGCTCGTAATACTCTGGCACCTCTTTTCTTGAAGGCAGCTGGACGAAACCTTTACTGATCTGTCGGCCCAACCTGTAGAACAGTGATGTATTCAAGAAAGAAAAAAAAAAAAAAAAAAGGGATGTTACTCATTTTATTGTGCTGACACATGCACTAACCTGACTTAAAGAATAAAGGGAAACAGTATGAACTCAAAACATTGTTGAAGAAGTTCTTTGTAAATCATTCTGTTTTAATGTCATGATTTATATGTCATGAAATAAAAACAGAATCAACAACAACTGATTGAGTGTGTGTGTTTAAGTACTGACGTGTCCTTGTAGTTGATGACCATGTCTACGATGGTGTTCATCTGTTTTGTGAGCTTGGGAGGGTTGGGGGGCAGCTTCTCAGCAGGAGGGCGACCCCGTCGCTTTTTTACTTTTTCCACCACCTCCTGACCAGTCTCAGAGCCCTGGTTGCCTTGTTGATCGCTTTTTCGTTTCTTCAAGTTGCTTTCCTCCTCCATAACCTCAGACACTCCGTTTTGGATAGCCTGAGACTGAGGAGAAGACATGATCTGTGGGAACACTGATGAGCGCTACTGGATGTGACAGAAATAGGGATTTGGACATGAACTGGAACTGAAAAGTATCCTCACTGTGCACATTCTAAGATCAAAAATAAAATAATACCTTCAACTAAGAACAGTCATTGTTCTCTTCAGTAACTTGCTTAATGTTAGCTAGTTAATAAGAAAGATAAGTGGTTTTGTTCATATGGTTAACTTTATAAGTATGAACTAATAATTAATTCTCTTTAAGCATTTAATAATCTAGGTTAGCCTACTGTTAACTTACTGTTTATTGTAAATTCATGTTCTTTCATAATACATTTAATAAAGTGTATATGTATAAATTAACTAACCAAAATTAATAAATGCTATAAAACGACTATTCATTCATGATACCTAATGCATTAACAAATGTTAACAAACTGAACTTTACTGTAAAGAGCTACAGATATGACATTTAAAATTCTAGGATATAATGTATATTATTGTGCTAATTTTTATTAAATGCATAGTGCATGTGAATTTGCATTCATTACTGTAATATTCTTAAAGGATTAGTTCACTTTAAAAATGAAAATTAGCCCAAGCTTTACTCACCCTCAAGCACATCCTAGGTGTATATGACTTTCTTCTTTCTGATGAACACAATTGTAGTTATATTAATAAATATCCTGACGCATCCGAACTTTATAATGGTAGTGAGCGATACCAACGAGTATGAGGCTCAAGAAAGTCCATCCATCCATCATAAACGTACTCCACACGGCTCTGGGGGGCTAATAAAGGCCTTCTGAGGCGAAGTGATGCATTTGTGTAAGAAAAATATCCATATTTAACAAGTTATAAAGTAAAATATCTTGCTTCCACCAGACCGCCTTCCGTGTTCTACTTACGAAGAAAGTGCAACGCCTCTCGTATTTCAAAACTCTTACGCTACGCCCTACGCCTTCCGTATTCAAAAACTTAACTGATGTGACATCAGTTGAATACGGAAGGCGGTCTGGCGGAAACTAGATATTTGACTTTATAACTTGTTAAATATGGATATTTTTCTAACACAAACGCAAGGCCTTTATTAACCCCCCGGAGCCGTGTGGAGTATACGTTTATAAAGGATGGATGAACTTTCTTGAGCTTTATACTCATTGGTTCCATTCACTGCTATTATAAAGCTCAGATGTGTCAGGATATTTATTACTATAACTCCGAATGTGTTCATCAGAAAGAAGAAAGTCATATACACCTAGGATGGCTTGACGGTGAGTAAAGCTTGGGGTAATTTTTATTTTGAAGTGAAATAATTCTTTAAGACATATGAAGGGATTAATAATCATCGCAGAAGTTCATTTTAATTCAGTGTTTTGTTAGTTTTGTGCCATCATCAACCTTCTCTATGCCATGGATTGCCACAGATAACACTTAAGAATAAAGAAAGACTTTGTGGCAATTCATGCACTATGAAAAAGATCAAGGTACGCACATCCAAATTGTCTTGGCCAGGTGCAAGATCAAAAAAATATATCAAATAACACAAAAAATATCTGCACACTGTTATTCTCCCTTTATTCAGAAAAATTTAAAAGTGGCAACGTTTCGGTCAAAGACCTTGTGTGTGCCTGACGAAGGTCTTTGACCGAAACGTTGCTGTAAATTTTTCTAAATAAAGGGAGAATAACAGTGTGCAGATCTTTTTTTGTATTAATTCATGCACTATGTATAAGTTTGCAGCATTTACTAGCCATGTTGTATTTTAAAAAGGTTTAAAAATAAAGTTTTTGTTTTGTTTTTTTGCAGCGCATACCATAGAAGAAAATTTTTTGTTTGGTAGAGAACTTTTACTCAACTTTTCAGAACATGTTAATAATCTAAAGAACCTTTTGTGCAATGGAAAGGTTCAATTAAAGCTTCTTCATAGAACCACAGATGCCAAAAAAGAATCTTTATTTTGTAAGAGTGAATAACAGTCAAACCAAGATAGTTATAATTAAAGAACTAAGCAGTTTAATGACTTTTCTGGTCTTTCATCCGACCATTTCCAGGTCTAAATTGGCACGTCTCACCAGGCAAGATATCCCTTCAATCTTCAGTCGCCTCTAACACGAACAGATGCTTTCACTTCCATTTAATATTTGATAAAGCCTCACTTAGCAATATGACGAGCTCTGTATGAAATCACACAGGGGCTGCTGGGGGGGCAAGAGATGCTGGTACACTGATCTTCACTCCCATTGTGAATAAAAAGATTGACGTTTACGACGGTGCTGATCTCCGGCCAACATAAAGGAACAGTGACATACGGTTCACCATACACAGCGTTCACCGAACGTGTTCCGGTAAACACGAGACGAGAAACCGCCGCTTATGAACATGCACACGCCTCACGTGTGAGAATAAGCAAATGCAAATCCACTGTGTGTGTGTGTGCGCGCGCGCTGCCGAGTCTGTGTTTTACACAAAGGCAATTAAAGTGCAGTGATATTTCTGCCGCAGCCACTGCTGGCATAGAGAGCATTTGAGAGGGATGAAAATATGAATTCTGAGTATGACGCTATGCAAGCAGCGCCAGCCATTGATGTCTAAATCAAATACACACACAGACACGCACGCACACAGAACGCTCTCAAATACTTAAATGCAAAGACTTCAGACAAAACAAGACGCAATGTACTGAGGTGAGGGAACAGCCACTCACAGACGCGAGCGTTTCATGCAAACATTCTCATCACGGGCATAAGAGAAACATGAAAGCGCGAGCGCGCAGTGAAACACACGGAATGCATTTATTCACACGTACCCCAGGGGACCATGTGGAAGGAAGGAGGCCTAATAATCAACAGCATAATAATGGAATGCATACCCACACACACACACACACACACGCTTGCATGCACAGGCGCACAACTGAACCGCTGCACACAAAACATGCAGGGTGTTTGCAAAAAAAAAGCACATTCAGAAAAGTCTATATTTGGTGCAACATGCAAAAAACAACTCTTGTTACGCTACACAAGTCTGTTCCCATAACCTCTAGAAAGAAAAAAAGAGGTGTCAGGACGCACACAACCGATTTGTCTGGGCAATGTTTTCCTTCAGCAGAAACATCACACCTACACACACACATACACACTCCCTCTCTCACTTTCTGTCTGTGCCCATGTGCTGAAGCCTGGTGTGATTGCGTGCTCTATGCGCTGGAGAGAGAGCAAGTGAGTGTGTGTGTGTGTGTGTGAGAGAGAGAGAGAGAAAGAGAGAGAGAGAGAGTGTGAGTGAGTGAGAGAGAGAAAGGAAGAGGGCGATTTACCTGACTGTGGTCTCCAGGCTGGCTCCAGTCTGGAGGAGAGAGAATTAGCAAACCAGCATTGCAGCGCGCAGCCAGTCTCTTCATCAGCTGATCACTCAAAACGCACAGCCCAAAAGGGGGGCGAAAAGCGCCCAGCTTTTCATACACAAATCAATTGCCGTTAGGATGTTGAGAGAGAGGGAGAGAGAAAGACAGAGCAAAGAGAAAGAGAGAGAGAGAAAGGAATAACTGCGAGAAACCTTTCTGCTAGTTTGTCCCCGTGGAAAGGCCTGCAGCTCGCTTTTCTCTCTCTCTCTCCCCCTCTCTCTCTCCTTTTCTCTCTCACTCACTGCATGTTTTAATATCGACTGTCGCAATCTGGTTTCTTTTCCTTTTTTCCTTTTCCCCTCTCCCTCTCTTTTATGCTCTCGTTCAGTCTTTTTTAAACGCCCCTCTGTTAAAAGAACCAGGCTCCATATTTGTGCCTATGCAGATGGTTTTTTTGCAAGCCTTCCTGACATCTTGAGAGGATTCCAGGGTAGTTAATGTTGTGTTGCACACACTCTCAAACACACACGCACATGAATTGGCTAATGGCATGTTTGTATCTGCGTCTGGTAGCTTTTACAACATAAAAGAGCATAGAGATTCTGGTGAAATCATTTGGGGCTATAAATATTACCAGATAGGCCAAAACATAACAGTTTCTGTCTGCTTCCCATTGAGAACTGAGACCAATAACTTGTAAAGTAGCTTCACATGTAGCTCAAAGACATTCAATCATTCTTATGTATTATTGTAGGGGGGTCGACAGTGTCCTATATTACTTTGATTCTTGGTCAAATGTGATCGGTTGATGTTAGACCTGAGAGATGTTTGTTTACATTGAAAATGTGCTGTAAAGATATTATGCATTTTAATTCAGTCAAGTCTGTTCATCACTAACTAAAGAAATAATAAAGAGTAGATAATTGAGATAGACAAAACAGACATTGAGATAAAGCTGAAAAACTTGTGTCAGGGTCACATACACCAATAAAAATAACTGACCATGTGTTTCGCGTATTTCTATATAACATCAAAGAAACTTATTACAAGAGGTTATGATACTAAAATGTCATGTGCTATCTTTAGCATTTAGTAAACTGATTTTAATAAGTTTAAAAGTTTAATAAATTGCCAACAAGGTTTTACATTGCCATCTGTCATCAGAAACCCTGTGACGAGTCATAATTCTGCTTTTAATAATTCTCCTTAATTTTCATGAATGAAATATCTGTTTAAAATAAGATGCAGTTTTAAGATACAACATTGTTCATGTACTGTATATTTGCCATGGCAACAGCTTCATTATAGAAGCCATTGTTTAATTTATCAAATAATCTTATCAAATGTAATCAAATATCTGACAAGCCTCTGAGAAGTATGTAAATGTTTGACCATGGAAAAGCAGATTATTAGTGTGTTATGGAATGATTACATGCTGTCATAATTTTACATTTCATATGCATGTTTTGCTATCAGGTCGACAAGGGCATTTTGGTAAAACATCTCAGGCGGTTACTATGGCAACACCACGTTTTACTGGCTGCAGACCGCACTGAGCTGTAATGCTATAGCATTTTATCACAAAACACAGGCACACACTTTGTCGTACAGACACACTGAGCTGAACATTCTCAAACACAATGAGCCACTGAGCTACATAAAGATGAGCTATTAAAATGAACAAAAATAAGAGATGTAATGAAATTAATGTATATACATGCATGCATCTACAGTATATAAGTGATGTATCGTGTATCTGTATTCCCACTCAAAAACATACATGCAAGACGTCATGTTACACAAAAGCTGCATAAATCTTCTAACCTAACCTCAATTAATGCAGCCTTCTATATTCATTCTCACCACAAGATATTGTTTGTGTAATATTATGGGCTGTCGTTTATCTGACAGCCATCTATTTTCCCTTTCAGTACAGCTGAACTGATTCTACATAACACGTATTGAATGTCAGCTGTTGTCCTTTTTACATGTTTTATTCTCTCCTTATTCTTAAAGAAAAGTGCCCTTCATTTTGTGAAAAATCTCTTTTATCATGTTAACAATCGCAAACATGATTGTCTAACCTGAAAATTGGGCGCACATTGATTGTCATTTTGCAGCAGAATGCATTATTATGACAGGATTTCATTTGAAATATTAGTTCACACAAAAATGAATAAAAATCATCTGTTACTCACCCTCATGTGGTTCCAAACCTGTAAGACTTGTTTTCTTCTTCTTTGGAACATAAAATAATTTGTTTTGAAGAATGTACTGGAGAATGCAGTTACAATGAATGGGGAATTGATCTTTCAAGGTTTGTGGACACATTCATGTTTTTGGATTTGTGAAGAAAAATTTAGTTTTAATTCTGAGGTAAAAAGATAAAATTAGACCCTTGGGGTAAGATGAACCCCCCAGAATTGGCACAGAAGATGCCAAGTGGCATGTTACTAGTGTTATTTTTTTTTAAATTTAATACTTATTGTAATTAGTGGGGTTATCATTTAATATTTAGATGAATTAGATGTACATTTCAGACATCTTTGCTTTCATTAAAAAGAAAAAAAATATATAGCAAGATGCAACGCAACGGCAAAAGACATCCATCTGACAAATGTACATATATTTTTTTTGATTATATGGTGTATTGTCCAGCCCCATGGTTTGTGAGCAACCTCTCCAAAGATTTGAGGTATGCAGGGTTAAAAAGAGCAGATCAGTCAAATGGCATATGCTCACATCCAGACCAGTTTCTGTAAATGCCCCACTGAAAGCATTTCAAGCAACTATATCAGTGTCTGGTCAGGGAATTGCTCCCCTGTGAGCGGACAGCAACAGAGCCTGGTAAAATTAGCTCATCACTGGCTGTGGTAAGAAGGCCAGTTGTGTTTTCAAAAGCTGTATTTTCTGTTCTTCGATATAAAAAATAATTATACAGGCAAAGATCAACATCTATCTGTCTTCAAGGGCAAAACAGCTTAATACACAAACTAAATAATGTTATAATGAAATTCCACAGTTGCAGAAAGGTTAGCAGTAGAGCACTGCGGTTAAGTTAGTTTTATATTTGACGATAATGCCCATTATATTCTCTGTTTCTATCACATGGAAGTGAAACCAACTTGGAAATGCATGAATAGGTTTTCTTTGCGCAGCATAAAGCGGAATTTTAAAAATTTTGAAATCAATTTTATTAGCCCTATAAATCCATTAAAATTGTAACCCTTTCTCATTATGACATCATACCAAATGCGAAATGTTGCTAAAATATCTCTCATGACACAAAGCTCTGCTTGTGAAATTTACATTCTATTTCTTTTAAAATAAATATAGTAGTAAAAATGTATATAATAATCTAATTACATTAAACTCAATGATCGTTTGACCTAGAGACAAAAAAAACAACTGTAAAACACTCAAAATATTGTTCTTCATATAGCACAAGACTTGTTTTTGGGAGTATTCTGAGTATTTTACAGTCTTTAGGTCAAATGGTCATTGAGTTTAATGGAATTAGAATATTATAGCCATACATTTACAGTACTATATTTATTTTAAAAGAAATAGAATGTAAATTCCACAAACAGAGCCTCTTTGTGTCAAGAAAGAGATATTTTTTAGCAACACTTCACATTTGGTATGTCATAATGAGAAAGGGTTAATTTTTTTAATGGATTTATTGGGCTAATAAAATTGATATTAATTTTTTATTATTTTGTTTCGCTTTGAGCTGTGCAAAGAAAACCTATTCATGCATTTCCAAGTTGGTTTCGCTTGAGTAGGCAATGTGATAGAAACAGAGAAAATAATGGGGATCTTCAAGAATGTCAAAAATAAAACTAACTTTATGGGCTAGAAAACATTTAAAAAGAACCAAAAATATTATGTTGCTGCACGACTCTTTAATATCTTTGCACTTAACTATTACTTTATTGATGTGACAATGTTTACATGGTAATATCATGGTATTTCTGGGGATGGTTCCACAGACAGGGCTTAGATTAAACCAGGATTAGGCCTTAGTTCAATTAGGAAATTTAAGTAGCTTTTATAAAGGTGCAATAGAAAAATTAATAGTGTGTATCTTGTGACAAAACAATGGCATTTTTTAAGATATGTCAGTTCAAGTTGCTTTCAGTTGAAACAGCTCAAACATACATTTTAGTCTGGGACTAGGCTTAAGCCTTGTCTGAAACCGATGGCTATAGTGTTTTCGTGTAGGCTAATGTTTTGATACTCTTTTGGTCGGTGTTTTTACCTGCTGTTGTTCACCGCATATGCTGGTGTTGAATTTGATAAAGACCTTCTTCACTGATACAAACAATAGATTTGTTTTTAATTAATTGTAGGAAAATATCCACTTCATCCAGCGCTCTTATTGTTCTCTGTTATTGTTAAAGCATCTGGTTAACCGTCTCACGGAGTGAGAAACAATCAATTCAGTCCGTGATTGAGCTGTCCGAATGATTTGACTGAATCGCGAAACGATTCAGGTCTTCAACTAGCTTGTCCGATTCATTGGAAAAAAAATAATTCACTAATGATTGCTAAAGCATTGGGTTCGTTTACCCATAGATCTTTCCAATTTTACTATATTAAGAATAGTAATAACAATAATATTTTTGGTAAATTTGAATCCCTTTCTACTGATCACCTGCAGTCCAGCTTTTCACCATTAGATGGGATCATAACTGTTCGAGTTATATAGATCTAAAGAGAAAAAGTAATGTAATTTTTGCAATAACACAAGGTGGTGTTGTAAGCACATATTTATTTACGTATATATGAACATGACATTTACATTTCATTCATTTTTATAAAGAGTTGCTAAAATCTAGATTTTAGATTTCGAAATGCATAGAATAAGTGGAATATTACAAGAAATTAAATCAAGCTTTTAAAAGTTAAAAAAAATGTATACAGTATCATAAAATGCATATATATTACATAAAATGAATACATAAAACTGTTTTTGACATGCAGTTTCCTATTATAGTATAACAGCTGAATTTAAAATATAGATCTTTGTTAGTAAAGTGGATAACTGGTATTTTTATATTTGAGAAATATAACAGAGTGCACTGCATTTTATCTTTAATAATCCACCTATTTCAAAAGATAATGTGTCATATTCATCTCAGTCATATGATTGAACAGGTTGTTCAGAGGGGATGTCTGAATAGATGAAGAGAGCATAGGAAAATCTCATATTAATCAGAAAAGCTTTTGCGTGATGCAGGTGGAGTCTTGCTTCGAGGGGATCCCTGTGGATGAGCATGAAAACAGTTGTGCTGCTAATGTGAGTAATTGGTTGGTAAGTAAATAAAATGAAATGCGATGAGAGAGTACAGGCATAGATAAGAAAGAGTCATACCCTAGGTTGGCCCTTTGAGTAGTTGACATGGGCATAGAGGAGCATAGCAATGTCTTTGTGTCCGGCCTCCAGAGCTATAGACAAAGCAGTGCTCTCATCCTACCAGCACACACAAAACATACCAAACAAAAGCACAGATACAAATGTCATGGACACATTTAACCAAGAACACAAATTTAAGTCACAAATAAGAATAATAATTATTACATCTTTTCTCCCAGATAGCCGTGTGGTTACTCACATTGTCAGTCAGTGTGGCATCACAGCCTGGCTGGGCCAGTAAGAGTTTGACAATGTCAGCATGGCCGTGTTCACCAGCACACATCAGAGCGGATGACCCCTCATCATCCTGGATGTTGACCTCTGCCCCCGCAGCCAGTAGAGCCCGGACCATATCTATACGCCCATGACTGACTGCTAGCATGAGAGCGGTCTGACCAGCCTGTGAAAAAACAGGCCAGTAAACACAAAAGATTACTCTTTTAAATACTCATATTAACCTAGCTCAATATTCAGACAAAAATAAAGAGACAAATACCTGGCTGGCCTTGGCATTAACATCGCCTCTGCTGAAGAGTTCTTGCACCACCATCATGTCTTCCTTTGTTTCCACAGCTGCCAGGGAGGCAAGCATTATGGGAGTATAGCCAGCCTTATTCTGATAATCAATATTACACACTCCTGCATGAGAAGGAATCAAGACTTACATTAACTGTCCATCAAACATTAAAGGATCCACAATTTGAACGCTTTTTTTAACAATCGAGTGTCTCTCTACAGTTTATTTAAACAGTGCTCTAGAAACAGAAGCATTTAACACTCAAGTCTGGGAAATCCTGTATAAACATTTATATTAAACAAACCACAACCATTCAAAGAGTCAGCACAAGTTTTAAATGTTTTTCAAAGAAGTGTCTTATTCTTAACAAGACTACATTAATTTGTTTAAACCTACAGTATAAACAATAATATTCTGAAATATTATTACAATTTAAAATAACATAGATGAAAATGATAAATTTTCACTTGAGCCTTCAGAAATCATTCTAATATGCTGGTTTGCTGCTCAAGAAACATTTCTTACTATATTAGTATGTTGAAAACGGTCTTGCTGCTTAATATTTTTGTGGAAACCAAGATTATTTTTTTTCAGGATTCTTTGATTATTAGAAAGTTTATAAGAAATATTTTGTAACATCTTTACTGTCACTTTTGAATAATTTAATGCATCCTTGCTGTACTCATTCCTTAAAAAAAAAAAAAAGGGAAAACAAATACTGACCACAAACTTTTGAATGATAGAGTAGTGGTTTGGTAGTGAAATATTCAATGAAGATCCTGCAAGCATATTAGTAATACAGCTAAATTAAGGTAGTAACACAAAAGTTGAATCTGGTGTGCTACTTCACATTGGATTAATCTAGGATAATATGTTAATCCACCTAATTTTTAATGTAAGAGTGGGCGCATAATGAATCAGAAATCTTGCATATTCACAGAAAACAGCTTACTTTTTCATTGCAAAATAAGGTGGTTTCGAGGTACCTGCAGCAAGTAGAATCTGTACTACGCTGAAATTAGAGTGAGACACACTGTAGTGAAGGGCTGTGTTGCCATTTTGGTCAGCCATGTTGGCCACATAGCACAGCACGTCTGCCGAGACATGGCGGCAAGCGAAGAGGAAGTCCTCCACGATCTGTGGACATGCCCTCTTCTGACTGGACAAACAGAACCACTCCTGCTGCACTGTGCCCAGACAGGAGCGCTTTTGCAAAGACAAACAGATAAAATACAGAAAAATCTAATCAAAAAGTCGGGTAGAGTATCGGTGTAAACTACATGGACACTTTTTAGACATACTATGCCAAGAACAAAATTAAAGCAGGCATCACAACCAGGCTTAAATTACTTTTCACACAGAGACAAAATACAGCAACACTATAATTTTAAACTTCAAAAAACCCACAGAGTACCGAACAATTTGATCTATATGCCAGTGGGTAATTATGGGATGAGGAGAAGACTGAGTAAACATAGAATACATCAACAACTGAGTTTTTCAGACTGTGAAATGCATCTCCACAATACATCATAAATTAAGTTTGGTTTGCCCTTCTTTTGCTTTCCTGTTGTTGAGTTATATATTTCTGAACCTTGAAAATTCATTCCCACATGTTTCTTAAACATTTTTACTAAAGCTAGATCCATCTGAGATGGTTCAACTTTTCCTGAACATGTTGTTGTTGTCGTGTGTGACAAAGCAACTGAAACAATTAGGAGGAATTAGAAAAAACAAGCCTATTAAACAATAGTGATTCAATGTCTTGTAATCCATCTCTGATAATAAAGAACATACAAAATTCATTCATACAATGGGCTGTAAATGTTACAGAGACTCCTTAGCCTCTACTAACAGCAGAGAATAGAAAAATACACAGAAAAGAACTGACATTAAAATACAAATCTCCGTTCCTAACTCACCAGTTCTCTGTTGGATATGACCTTGCTGCCATTGAGGTGAACCTCCAGAGTTTGGCAGGCAGAAAGCATCTTCTCACTAAATGTATACCTATACAGTAGAAAACAGATGTACCATGATAATTTTGGCTGAACAGTTTCATCTTGCACTGATAAAACAAAACTTGTTATGAGCATGAACCTTTCGTTTCTTTTAGGAATCTTCACTTTATCTTTGGTACAGCCCTCTTTCTCCCTCTTTCCCCTTTTTTTCTTCTCTTCATTCTCAGAATCACCACCCTCAGACAAGAGGTCCACAATACTTCTTTGTGTACTTTATATGCACAGAAAAGATGTACAATGCATAGCAATGTATATTATTCAAATAATAAAAAAAGCATACAATACACAACAGCTCTAGCTCAACAAAACAATGCAACACTGAGCTGAATTTATTAGTTATTTAATAAATAATGAAAACCATTATTTACCCAAGCGATGCAGTCTTAGGGTTCATACTATCCGTGGTGCTTTTCCTTTTCATGATAGACCTGAGACAGCGGTCATCACTGGGTGAGCCTGAATCAGAATCAGAATCAGAATGTGCTTTATTCGCCAGGTGTGCACAAACACACAAGGAATTTGTTGTGGTTTTCTACAGAAGCTCTTGGTACACACATACATATGACATGAGAACAGAAACATTTAAATAAGTAAACTAAGAAAATAATAAATAAGTAAAATAAAATAAATAATAATACTAATGTGGTATACATCTGGAACAGAAGGAAATGACAACATATTTCTGATTAAACTAATAGGATGTGACACAATATAAAACAAATTTTACATTCACAATTTACATTTTGGTTGTGCATTTCTTAAAACAAGTTTTCAAGTGAAGTTTGTGGATCAAAACAAATCTGCATAGAGTTGATGTTCATCTCCCTTCGTTTGGACATAACACATATTATTAAAAGAAGTTCCATGGAAGTGATTCATATTTGTGGGTCCTTGACGTGAAGAAGCTTGAAAACAATTGATGTCCCTGGTTTGCAATGACATCACCTAAGCATGCACACACTTCTTTATACACCACAAACACCTGCTAAAGGCTCTTTTTATTCTTTAGTAAGGACTCCTGATACACAAGCACTCCTGCCTTTCAGAAACCATGCACATTGCAGGCTTCCAGTGTGGATGGTATTCATTTCTGCCACATACCAAAGGACATAAGAGCATTCCACAAGCCAACAGCAGCCCAAATATTCTAAGTGTAGGGCTTTTCAGCCAAAAGACAAACCAGAGAGAGCTATTTTCACCACCCGTTCAAATTCCACAGTAGAAAGATCGCTCTGAAAAAAAAAGTCTCCTCTTTTCTGCTTATATTTGTATCTTACATGCACTTCTTTGCCGGGTGGAGTCATTTCGACCAGGCTGCAATACTTTTGCTTGCTAACTTGAGTTACCTTTAACACATGTACAGTAAACACATACCATGAAGAGCAGCGGACATCTGCAATTCCATTTGATTCTTCTGTTTAACCATTGCAGTCTCATTTGATGACCGGCTTTGTGCAGTGACTGGAAATTAGAAAGAAAATGAAAGCAAGAAATTAGATAAAGCACCTAAATTCTGCTTTTAAAAAGGCAGATACACAAATTTACACATCCTTACCTCCAACTTGTTCATCTAAGTGACCGTGGGATTGGAGAGTGACCTCATGTTTTGACCCAGGGTGGCTGTCGGTTAACAGGTCCTGTTGTTCTTTAAGTAATTTCTGCATGCGATCTATGTAATGATCAAGTCCAGGCTCAGTCTGCACAAACATCTGGCCCTCCGTGTCGCGTATCCTCCCATCTCCCACTTCTACGCCGATGCTACGTGTCTTGACTGGATCTGGTAGACGGGATGGACCACATGCAATGTTTCGTGTATGGAGACCGATGAGGATATTCTCATTGATATTTGCCATTCCGATGCCAACATCTCGTGTCACCGATTTAGGGACAGCAGAGGTGCTTGTGTCTCTAACTAAGCATGTAGAGGTTCCAACAGAGTGCATCTGAACAGCACCCTTTCGGTCACAAACCTTCCCATCCCCAACCGCCAGAGATCGGGTGATCGTGTGTGCTGTGTTGGTATGTCTTTCCCTGGTGAGGGTGTGCTTTGTGTTGGTGCTGGCTTCAGAGATACAGGCCTGAAAAGTGCTGGTGCTGCGCGAGACGGTGCAAAAGGCTGTGCTGGTACGCTGCGACAAAGTCTGTGGGCTTGCCATTACACCAAAGTCAACGCTTCGCACTGGGTCAGTGACAGTTCCTTGGGAAATTAGCGATTTGACAGTTCCGACATCCATGTCCACTGTGCAGTCACCACAGCCCACCGTTTGGTGGGAAATGTTTTTCTTGTTCTCCATTGTCTCCAAAGTAATTGTGGCAGCGTCACACATGCAAATTGTTGTCCCAACACCTTGATTTCGTGTTTCTGCAAGCTTGCTTCCAACACACTGATCCTTTCGCTCTACTATTTGGCATACTTCCCACTCTTCCATAGGTGTATCTGGGCCAGATGAAACAACCCTAACCTCGGGTTTGCAGGAGACTCCAACAGCAATGGAAATCCGCTCTAGTCCTCCCCCAACAGCAGAATGCACAAGGTTGGTGTGGTTTCCAACCCCAAGAGTGCGAGTCTGCGATCCGGTCTGGGTTGCGGCGCAGTTCACCTGTGGCTGTGCGCAGGAACTCTTGTCAGCATGGTTTCTCGCTTCTGCTTCCCGCAGTTCACTCCTCAGCCTGCCCATTTCTGCCTTAAGCATTGCTTCTTCAAGCTCGGCCTCCAGTATCTGAACCCGGTCACTTAAATGTTGGATGGTTTGCTGTTGCAACTCAGTTTCTGCTTCCTTGTTGGATACAACCCCGAGCATAGTCTCAGTGACACTGATGGCCACTGACTGAGTCTCAGGTTTTGCACCAACAGCAACGTCCTTACAAAAATGTAATTTGTGTTGATGGAAGTCAACAACTTCATTGATGCTCCTGTCATCTCCAACAGCAACCGACTTTCGATCCCTCATCTTGAAGGCAGAAGATTCAAGACGTGCATCTTGGATCTTCTTTTCAAGTAGTTGCATTTCAACACTGAGCTGTTGGAATTCCGTCAGACCAGAGATGGCACTGTGCTCCCAAACCTCCATCGCTGGTTTGCTGCTAAATTCTTGTAAATCTTTGTCAGTGCTAGAGCCTGATTTTTGATCTTCATCTTGTCTCTTGACCAAGGCGGTCAGTTGTCTCTTTTCTTCCTGCAAAACAGAAATCTTCACCTGTAGGACAGGAATGGCCTTCACTTGCTCTTCCAGGTCCTTTAACCTTCGTAAAGCAGCTGCCATCTGATCTCTGACTATCTGCAGGTGGAGTGGGCTCACACCACTCACTGGAGATGCTCGGCCAGAGCTTGAGGGACTGATTTTAAGGGTGTTCCCCAATAACAAGGAACCTTGTTGGGGCTGGTCTAGGACTGTCATCTTGGCACCTTGATTTAGGGCATTCCAGCTCGTATACGGAGATAGGGTACCTCTAGATCCAAGACCACCAAAGCTGGCCAGTCTGCGCCGCGGCTGTGGTTCTGGAGGTCCTTGCTGCGATGTGCCTTTCTCATGTTCCAAACGTTTACATGTTTCTATCAAAGTTTTGTCCACTAGAGGATTTGGTTTGGTTAGGGTAGGATGTTGTGTGGCTGGGGCAGGTGTCTCATCTACATACCTCTGAGAGGTGACTAGGTCTTGAAGGACCGCAGGTCTTGGACTAGAGGATTTTGGTTTGGAATGGGGAAGTGGGGGTCTTCTTCTGTTGACAGAAGAAGAGGAAGAGGATGAAGAGGGAGAAGTTTTCTTGGCTTCATCACTGCTCACTGAGGACAAAGACTCTGAAGAAGTCCAGTGTGTGGGGTTTACGATGCGTTGCGACTCGGAGGCAGTGCTTGCGGCTCCGGGCCGCTTGTTAAAATGCAACCGTCGAATGGTGTCACTTCGCTCAATATCGTCCACGTATTTAACAAAGTCTAAGTCGAGCTGGTACCCATATGGTGTATCGATGCTGAATGGGCTACTCTGAAGAGTGTCTGCAGTGATTTCACTCCAGTCTGTTTAAACAAAGATGACAAAATTACTTTGGCAGAGGAATTTGGAAGAGAATTCATATTCAAAGTTCTTATTTTTAAAGTGAATGTGTCAACATCTTTGAAAGTGTCTACTTTTTTTTTTTTTTTAAACTGTTCAATAATAAAATAAAAATACACTTCCAAGCCAAGAACATGAAAATGTATGACTATGGAGCCTGAAAACACTTTAAAATCACAGAATGAAACTGAGACTTGCAGAAAGAAAAAGACGTAAAACATTTCAAAATTCATAATAAAATAGTACATACATATAACTAACATTCACATTATCGCAGGCACATTTCAAGTGGTGACTTTCTCAGCTTTCAAAATGTATCTGATTTCCATAAAAATATGCATTCTTTACTAAAAAGCTCAGCAGCAAATGTCTTTCCAAATAAAATATGGCTAAAGAGGACATAGTATTAATTTTCTTACCTGCTGATTAGAATTTTCACATATATAAAAGGTTGTAGTCACAGAAAAAAGTTCTAGTAAAGTTCATCTGTTCTCTTTCTCCTCTCTGTCCTTGTCTTACTCTTTCTGCTCTCCTCCTCCAGGCCTTCAGTCTCTTATTTTGTGTTTCTCTCCTCCCACTGCTTTTTTTATTCCCTTTCTCTTTCATCAACTCAAGCATACAAAAACTTTTCTATTGAAAAGTTCAAAGAAAAAACAAACAAACATGCCTTTATATTGAAAAAAAACTTCCAAAATATAAATAAAGCTTTCCTCTTGCATTCAGAAACAGAGAGCATGGAAGACAAAACCATTTTTATTATAATTTAACGAAACTGCAGAGTTGCTGATTCTTACCTTGTTGATTCAGGTGGAAGTGTGTTTTCTGAGTCATGGCAGATTTTTATTGATGATACCACCAATAAAATTTCTCTTTCTCAGCAGTGGAAACACTAGAAAAACAAGAATAGACAAGAGCATGTTAAACATATCAACTAAGACACATGTGTTGTTGTTTATCAACCAGGACACTGCTAATAATCTTTTCTTATTCAAAAAGAAACTGGTACAGTTAGAGTTGTGTATCAAAATTACAAGTTGTATTATATGTAAAAAAGTTTAATTCATTCCATTTGAATCAAATTAAAAAAACAAACTAAAGCTAAAACAGCTTTAGAATAAAGGTTATGTGTCTGGTTATTAGTGGTTAACAGAGATAAAAGTAACGGGTGAAATCTTTCAATCATGGATCTCACATGATTTATCTTTTCATATACTGCCTCCTGCTGGAGTGATATAAAAAGTAAGCAGTCAATACAACACCTGAAAAAAGAGACAGTTTTTGTAAAAACATAAAGGGATTTGAATGTTTTGAATGAACTGGTTTGAATAAATCATTCACGACTAGATTGGACTTATACAGTTCTTCTTCTATTTAACACATGAAGCAATGAATATGACATCAGTTGACTAACTTGGAATATAGTGCATAGTATACATACAGTGTTTTATAATACTGCTAAAGTGCAT
Source organism: Anabarilius grahami (assembly GCA_003731715.1). NCBI lineage: Eukaryota > Metazoa > Chordata > Actinopteri > Cypriniformes > Xenocyprididae > Anabarilius > Anabarilius grahami. Next base: position 9,854,019 of record RJVU01073043.1, read on the forward strand.
TTTTGGTGGTTTTGCATTTTTGCAGTCTCCTTTCATTGTAATTGCATGGAAAACATTACATTACCTAAAATGTATCCTTTTGTGTTACATGGAAAAAATAAAGTCAAAAGGGTATGGAAAGACACAAGGGTGCGTAACTCATAACATGTTCTTTTTTTTAATAGTTTTTACCATTTGCTGCTGCTGCAAGCAGGAGTTATAGCTAAGTCACACACAAACAACAAGCAAAAACATATGTGTTTACCACATAATGTAACTTCCTTCTGATTAAAGAAAGAAATTAAGAGGGAGAGAACCCCTGCAACCCAGGAGAAGCTTGCACTGTCACTGCAGACAGATATCCGAAACATGAGACCTGCATTGTGTCAGCTGAATTGCTTGGCAGTGAGAGGACACGGACACATTGACACAACACGCACGAATGGACACACACTGATCCATGAACACACACATATCTGATATGATATGAAGGCTTAGGGCATAAATGACTGATGAAAAAGAGAACAACAAACAGATAAATAATTTGGCACATATTTAGAAATACCATTTTTTTTAATGCAGAATAACAAATATGACATGGAATAACTACTAATTGATGAATAATATGTGCATCTAATATACATAGAATTCGCACAAAACATACTTTACAGACTATGAAAACAAAAACTATACATAAACTTGAATACTAAATGTAATAATAAATGTCCATGTTGTTGAATTTGTTAGCGCACTAGCAGAAGAACTAAAATGTTAACTTTGTTCCATATATGTTGGATCCTTAAACACAAACAAGGGCTGTTTTGTTGTAATGCAGTGAAAGAGGGTAAACCAAGAGGTTTACTGGATATTCCATTCTCAAGCTTTACATAGTTTTAAGGGGGAAATATGAATGTGTGCATTAATGGACATAATCTGCTCCTGGTACAGACCAGTATATCTTCGCCTCACTGGATTACACACTGCCTGGAGACTAGCTGTACCAGAGAGCCCAGATCCTCAACTAATACCACAGCCATTTTACATTCTTGTAAACATAACTTAAATAAAGAGTGCAATAACTAAAACAGTGTATTTTGGTAGCACTAAGTACTCCACCTTGTTTTAAATGTTTGAAAACATTTCTCTTAAACATTATTGATAATTACATTGGCTACATGTAATGTCTGCAGCAAACTATTCCGTCCAAAGAGACAACAAATGCAGTGAATAATTTTCAATAAGATATCATATCCACATTAGTGCAGGTGTCTGTTGTTTACATACCAGAGCGAAGCGCAACTTCAGAGATGAACAGGAACTCGCTCTGCGTTCTTCTACATCTAAACACTTTAGTTTATCTTGAAACGGCGCTCCCGTAAAGAATGCTTAGCGTAACAGCGAGTCCTGGAGTAACTTTACCATGCTGTTCTGTATATGCGTATGGAGGAGTTGCTGCTTACGCCATGACGCACTACGGCAGGTGTGCAGCAGAGGTCCATCAGTGCGACTTCGGAATAGCGTACTACTTGTACTATTTCTGCCATACAAAGAAAAAGTAAGAGTAGTATGCAAGTAAGCTATTCCAACTAGTTCCCACTTGACTTAACTGTACTTAGTAGAAAAGGAAGCTTGAAGTAGATGGTGGGAAAATAAAAAATATTGAAAACAATAGTTAGGCTATACTAAACATGCGCTAAAATAACTACATACATGATTGTGTGCCATTTATTGTATTTAAAATAGCATTTTTTATTTGTTGGTAATTTTCTATTATTGAAATTTAGCCCAATACTGTAATACCAGATCCTATACAAAAATTAAGAAGTTGGAAATCAGAAAAGGTTCAGTATCAGTTAACGCCGATAAAGACACAGCCCATGTCTTCAAGATTAGAGCGACATCTGCTGGCCATTTTCTATTATTGAAATTTATTCCAATACTGTAATAACAGGTAATATACTGTAAAAACAATGCATTCTGGTTAATATTTGTCGAAAACGACTAATAATACTACCCAGAATGCATTGTTTTTACGATATATTACTGTTTTTACGAAATTTTAGTTTTTTTGTTATTTTTTAGTGCATGTCTTTAAGATTAGAGCGACATCTGCTGGCCATTTCCTATTATTGAAATTTAGCCCAGTACTGTAATAGCAGATCCTATACAAAAATTAAGAAGTTAAAAATCAGAAAAGGTTCATTATCTGTTAATGCTGATAATGACATGTCTTCAAGATTAAAGTGACATCTGGTGGTCATTCACCTGTACCTTAAATTCTGCAAAAGTCTACAGAAAAGCTGTTGGGCATGGGTTATACTCTCATACTCGAGTTACCATGTTTTATGGGGACTTTCCATAGACATGATTTTAATACTCTACAAACTGTATATTCTATCCCGTAACCCTAACCATCACAGAAAACTTTCTGCATTGTTCAAAAAACATCACTTACTATGATTTATAAGTTGTTTTCCTAATGGGGACCAAATAATATCCCCATGAGGACAAGGATTTTGGATATAGCCATCCTTGTTGGGACATTTTGTCCCCATAAAGCAGGGTTTACTAGGTCCAGATACACATGGACTGTCATTGCTAATTAATGTAATACTTACTTCTGTTATTAATAAAAGTAATGAAGTATTACCCATATATAGTACTGTACATATTACAGTGATTTTTAAATATAATGTCACAACATACAGAGTACACAATGTTTTCAAAAGACAGAACAATCATGTCTTCATGTATTATTTTATTAGGCAGTTGTATTTACAAATCTTTTTAAATGTAAATTATCAGTAATTATCTGTAAATTTACATTGGCAAGCCTCTGTGAGGTGCATCTCTGCAGATATTCAACATAAACGCAGTGAAGAGAAGTACATCAACAGATTTTCTAAGCATGTTTTCAAAGGCTGAATAAAATTGTTCCCTAATGATAAAGGAAGAGATATCATTTGAAGACTACTACATGCGGAAAAACTTCTAAAGAAAAAAAAAAAAGGGGACAGAGCAAAACCAAACAATTTCACATGGATTTGTCTTAAGCTGGCTTACGAAGCATAGATTGTCAAGTTTTAGCTTCAAAGTCTCATTAATAAAGATTCCGAAATGACAGTGCAGCTTAGAACAAAAAGAACCAAACCAGTTTTTCTTTTTTAATTCCTTTTAGGAAACTAGACATGAACATGTAACAAATACTCAAGAATTCAGTCAAATCAGAATTACTGGCCTTATTGTTTTTTATTTTTTTGGAGAACTTGATGTTGCTGCATTTGTTAGGACCAATCAGGATATCATCAATCAAGTTATACTTTGTGGTAAGAATGTGCTTTAAGACATTCTTCTTGCTTATATCACATGACTTTAAAATGTAAATAAGCTGTGCCATGTATTAATTCTAGCTTTTTCAGCTTTGCATTTGGAATGTTTAATTTGAACTCCCGACAGGAAAACAAACAAGAGCAAACTATTTAAAAACCATATTGTTTTCACTGCACTCTGTGGAACTGATCTGGAGGAGGATTACTCCGGTCAGTAAGTAAAATCATTTTCCATTCATGTTGACAGGATGACCTTTCTTAGTGGACTTAAGATGGTACATGAATCCACATGCATGTAGGATGTGTTTTCCTATTTTCAGATCGCACAATCTTACGATTATGAATTCACACTGGCTTTCAAAAAAAAAAACTAAGGAAATCCAGCAGTTTTAATACTGGGTCTGTCTGAAACTTAATAAAAATAAAAAAAAAAGGGGTGGGGGGGTATGTTTCTTTCTTTAAGGAATACTTATTTTTGAAGCAACCATTGTTTGGTAAAACAACTAAAAACATTTTCTTTGATAAAGCAGTGTATGGAATAAAACATCTTACAGTGATATAATCAAACATTCCTTTAAAAAAAATAATCCAGTCCAATATCACAATTTCAATACAATCTACAACCCCATTTAAAGCACTGATAAACATAAATCCGAATGCATTAAATTCTGTATATACTTAAATTTATGTAAAATGTGAGCAAATAGAAAAAAAGTCTAATGTGTGACAAACAAACAAACAAAAATCTATGAAACAGAGGCAAGGACATTGCACTCCCTCAGGATAAATGGGTCTTACATTGGTCTCTTCCTTAAGAAAGGCTGACTTATCAAGTTGTCCCTTTGTGTTAAAGTGCCCACCATGTTAAATTGGCCCGTCCCAGCAGTGGCCTGCTATTTAAGTCGGCTCCTCTTAATCGAGTGCCCTTCCCAGTAGGCCGTGTCAATGGGATAACCAGTCATGACACTGGCCCACAAAAACTTACAGGTAAAACTGTGCAAAAGCGCTTTCAGTCTCGCTTGTCGGCCCACATGCCCACAAGGACTCTTTCTCTATAAATCTCTTGGTCCGCCAAGAATTGCAACAGCATTGTGTACAGTACAGCTAGCTCAGTGTATAACTCTATGCCCCACTCTCTGCAAGGAAATCCTTGCTATAAAACCCGGAAAAGAACTGTAAAACCATCTCTAAAAGAGTATAGATACTATAAAGTGGCTTAGCAATCTTTCTGACACCTTGACTGTGGCACAATAAACAATCTCCATCCTTTTCCCTTTCGCACCTTTTCTCAGTCCCCTCAAACAGGCTGATGCTGGCGACAGTAGGGCCACAGACCATTCAGCTTGTTCATGCGAGTGGGATGCATGGAGTCTTGAGTCTGTCTGCATGCTTATTGCTCTAAAGACACTGAGAGAGAAAAAGAGAGACAAAAGAATAGAGATAGAAGGACTGCTGTGGATGAAGACACAGATATCAGAGGATGAAAGAGGTAGAGAGTATTCTAGAAGAAAGAGAAATCAAGCCAGAGAGTGAGAGGGAAGACAGAGGAGAGAGAGAGAGAAGGCATCAGAGGAACCACAAGTTATCGTGCTAGCAGCTTGATGAGGTTGGCGCACATCTCAAAAAACTCTATGGTGTGACTTCCTGGGCGGGGGAGGATCTCTCCCCCGGTGGAATCCACTGAGGAGGTAAGAGAAGAAGCCAGAGAGCTTTCCGCCACTTTCCCCCCGGATATCGGAGGCGTGGAGGGTGCAGACGTGTCGCCCTTTACTGCATCCTCACATTCGTTTTTCTCGTTCTTTAGGGTAGTCCGGTAGTTACCAACTGAGCCAGAGCGGTGAGGCGTGGCGGTCCCTGATTTTACTTCCATCATGTCATCTGAATTAAACAGAAGACATCAGACGGTGAAGTATGCAGAAAACACCCCAGAACACGGCACAATAGGGATAAGTATTGCAGGGAATTTAATAATTTTGGTTATGATGATTCCTTTTAATGGTTCTGGTTCCTTTTAGTACAGTTAATAAAACAATATTTGAAAAAAAGCCAATTCTTAACATTTACAATAAGAAACTACAAAAACTTTGTTTACCTCAGCAGTCTGTTGCCAGAATGTTTACACATTTCTTACCGACTTAACTACAATAACAAAAAGGCAATCCAATAATTGCCCCAACATATTAAAATATTACATTTAAAAATAACATTTAATTCATTTTATAAGATACCCTTGACTACAAAACTGTGTATTGTTACACGATGTCAACCATTCAGTAACTGTATAACATAGTAACTAACAACAATTTAGACGTGCTGAAAATTATACTTGCATTATTCAGAGTCATATCTATCAGTATTCATATTCTCATGTGTGTGATTGTTTCTAATTTTTTATTGGTCATTCGTAAATTGAGGCAGTATTAAATAAATTAATAAATAATTAAATCTAAACACTGAATAAAACCACACACACACACACACACACACACACACTTGTAGAGTAAATGTGGTTTAAGGGGACTCTCAATAGACATAATGGTTTTTATACTGTACAAACTCTATATTTTATCCCCCTACACTACCCCTACCCCTAAACCTACCCATCACAGGAAACTGTCTGCATTTTCTGAATTAAAAAAAACAAAAAAAACTGTTTAGTCATTTGGTTTAAGAGGACACAGGAAGTGTCCTCATAAACCATGCTTACGTTGTAATACCCATGTCATTATACACATTTGTGCCCTCATAAACCATGTATACAAGAACACACACACACACACACAGAGTGAGAGAGTGACAATTTTACCATCTATGCTCCTGAAGTCTAGTAAATAGGTCCTGCTGTCCACCTGGTAGAGCTGGAGGCTCATCTTTGTATGCATGCCAGTGACTGGGTTCTTCCTCCGCACTCGCAAGTAATAAGGATTCACTACCTATCAAACCAAAAAGGAAAAAAGTCAGTAGAGTCAACAAATCTGACTGTAATAGACCCTAAGTTCATTAATATTTAGCAACGTTTAACACTCTGGGGTCTGACGGTCACGCCGGCGATACATCGCGGTTTTTTTCTTACCAGTGTGAAAGAGACTCAAACTACTCCATCAATGTTGCACATATAATTAAGAGTTATACACCATTTTAATCTGTGGAATATCTTCTTTTATTTGTGTACACTCAGAGTAAAAACAAAATGTTGTGCTTTTTGTAAAATAAAGAAAACTAACATGATGCGTGATCTCTCGTCTCCCTCTGAACGAAGTCCAATCTGATAGTTCTCAGAAAATGAACTGTAACTTAGTGAATTCTAATGACAAAAAAATTACACTTATGTCAAAAGAAACGTTGAGATGTCAGCTTTTAAATCGTTTAAGTCAAATCGAAAACAAACCTTCTGTGTTTATGTAATCTGTATGAGAAGAGAGCCATGTNCAGCATAATTTTTACATAATTCTGAAGCAAAAACTCTAGTCTACAACCTCCAATACCCAGAAGCCTTATGAACAAAGATTTAATATACTTTTTTTGGCCTTATTTCAGTGACTTAAGTTTTTTGTTTTTTCAATAACCACGCATAAACATTATTCCTTCAAAAATACAAACATGTACATACATGTTCCTCACATATTATGGTAGCCTAGTTTGTGCTGAATACAGTGTAATGACACTTGTGCCATTTATATGTTTATGAACAACTGAAAAAAGCACAAATGTCAGGGCATGTCAAAACTTCTCCAGGGCCCCAAAAATCCTTAGACCCCAGAGGGTTAACTTTAAAAAGGACTGTGCCGACGGGTTCATTGCACTGTAACACTACTTTTTTTTTTGCACTGTTTTGAGTAGGTCTGAATGGCGTACTCCTGAACAGCTGTAAACACTGTTCCACTTGATAAGTGAGGCCGCTACGAGATAAGACAAAGAATGAACGCTATTTTAAACAAAGACATGTAGGCCATTTATGTCCAAAACTGATGACTTACTCAGTCAAACATGCTTGAACTTCAGCCAGTTGAATTAAGACACACAAACCAGAGGTTGGCGTCAAAGGTCTTTCTACGATGGTGGCAGATACACTATTTGTCACACAACATTTTATCGCTATTCCTCTTGTAGGATTTCCTCTTACTATAAACATAACCGACATAAAACAATCCTCTGGGATTTTATGTTTCAACCACAGACGTCAACAGAGGCCCCAGAATTCCATAGTGTACCTTTAATATACACTACCATTCAAAAGTTTGAAGTTATTTTAATGAAAAATAAAAATAAAAATTCAGCAAGGACCCATTAAATTGATCAAACGTGACAGTAAAGACATTTACAATGCTACAATAGATTTCTATTTCAAATCACAATATTACTGTTTTATGTATTTTTCATCAGATAAATACAGCCAAGAGATCGTACCAACCGCAAACTTTGAAACAGTAGTGTACCATTAAAAAACAAATTCTGTCCTTAATACAGGCTCTGTTCACATTTTAACTCCAGGCTGTTATAACAGTGACTGTAATATATGCAGATACCATACTGTAAAGTTTGTTGTTAACATTCTATTTGCCTTTTGTAAGTGTGTGTGTTTGTGTGTCTGTGTGTGATATAGAGAATGTGGTCAAGACTTTTCTATTTATAGAAAAGCCCCAAAACTCTTTCCCACAAGGCAAAGATGGAATTTACCCAAAGATCATGAATCTCAGGAGGATAAGCAGAAAAAAATGCATAGCAGGACATGCATTCACTCCATTTATCTATTTTTGCCACTCCTCCACATTCAAAGCACATGCACAGACGCTTACCTTCCACTCATAGTCCAGCTGCTTCATAGCACGACAGACCTCACTCATGATATCATTCGGTCTGCTCTGGCTACGGATTCCCAGGTGCCACTTGGCCCGCCGAACACCGAGATGCTTAGACTTTTGGGGGTTAAGCTCATCCAGCGTGTGTCGAGGACGCGGTTGAGTCTCGGCCACTAGGAATGGCACTCTTTCAGGGTGAATCTTAGCAGAGTGATGAGCAGGCAGATCATCTAGAAAGCTGTCTGGGGGGCTGGAGGCTAAATAGAAGTCTTTAGCCTCACTCATAATGCGGCGGTTGTCTATGATCAAGTGATAGGCCACAGCAAGAGGATCCTGGTGATTGCGACTGCAAAAGAGGGGAGGATAAAGGCAGAACAGATGAGAAAAAAAAAAAAAAAACACACACATACATATATGCATATATTCCGCTCGGAGCGTGCGCACAGAAAGCATCCTGTCATTAGCGAATTCAGTTCTCTTTTTCGGCATATTGAGCTTTTAATATTTATTATTTTAATATCAAGCACATCGCGCTCTTTACTTTCTCATTCATCCATGTTTCTTTATTAAAAACATCCAACAGTCCCGACCACTGAAAGTTGTGCAGATTCTCATACGTACATAAATGTGACACATTTATAAGACATAAAATGTCTCTGCAGCAAAAGCGAAAGAACACTGTGAAATGTTTCGAAATGTCTCTTGGCGTAGCAGAGCACCAGTTTCAATAACAGGATGTGTTTCAATCCAGTCACTTTTTTTTTTTTATATAGCCTACTTTCAAATTTTCACTGCTGTTCTTTCTTTTTGCCATTACCACAAAGAAGCTATGTAGCTACTTGAATCTGAGTGCAGGGGCTCTAGGTTACCATAGATACATGAGTGGTTTGCAGTTGATTGCTGTTGTGACACTCGCGAACAGCACTGAACACGTACTTTGGCCGTTACAAATCGAAAAATATTATTACTCTTTTCATTTACTTCGGTAGCCTGTAGGCTACAACAAAGGAGTTGTAATTGGCTGATTTTTCCTTAGGAAGCTGATCTCTAGTGATGTGTCTAATATTGTATTGATTATTTGCTGGTAAAGGGCGAGAGTCTGAGACCTGGCAAAAGAGCCAGGTGTGGCTCGTGAGCCATAGGTTCCCGGCTGAGTTGGGACTACATCTGACTAACAAAATGTCACGGCCCCGTCTTCCACGTTCTGCCTCCTGGGGGCAGTATGATGTTGAAATATGATTGGCAGTACTCGTGGGAGACTTCATTAATTGATTAATTTGTGGGTGGAAAGTATAAAAATTGTGGTGTTCTTCTCAACAGAACTTCCTCTGGAGGAACTCCAACTAGTGACAACTTGCTGTTTTTTGTTTTGTTTAATGTGCGTCGATATTTATCACACCAGTGGATTATTATTTTTGAGCTGGTCGTGACAGATGGAAAAAAATAAATTGGCACACAAACCTGTACAAGCAGTTGAGCACCTCCTCCTCAGTGCACTCAAACTTCTCACACACCTCCTTCAGCGCTTCCTCATCAATCATATTACTGCTATATGCAGCATCCTCCGGGAACAGATACTTGGGAAGATCTTGCTTAAACCACTCATCATCCCTGAGAATGGAAAGCAATAAACAGAGAAAGAGAGAGGACATTGATTTCAACTTTTACAAATCTTACTCTCCACATCCTAATAGTTATGGCATTATTAAATGAAAAGGACAGTGCCTGGTATAGTTTCTGACCGAATCTCTTTGATGGTGGCTCTCTTCATGGGGTCCACCTGGAGCATGTGTTTCAGAAGGCTAATAACGGAGGGGTTCAGGTACTGAGGCGTGAAGAAGATCCCATCGCAAATCTTCTTGAAGAGTGTTGGCACGTGGTCGTCGTCAAACGGCAGCGTTCCGCACAACAGGGCATACAAAATCACTCCGCTGCTCCAGATGTCCACCTCAGGCCCGGCATATAACCTGGGTCAGAAGAGCAAGATCAGTCAAGAGATAATCTGAATGAACGGACTTCACAAAGCCATTTGAAACAGCACTGAGCATCAACATAGAGAGTACGAGAACAGGTTTTTGAGATCATCACTAAATATAAAAAACAAATGGAAAAAGGTTAAATACAGCCAGAGAGGTAAACAGTACCTTCCAGAGATTACTTCCGGAGCAGCATAATTAGGAGAGCCGCAACTCGTCCTTAAGAATTCTCCATCTGACATCATGTTTGACAAGCCTACGTGAGAAAAAGTCTAAATTTAAGACTGTATAACTTGAAATATAAACAATAAAGGGTTAATTACTCACCCTCATGCCTTTCCAAACTCGTAAGACCTTTACTAAGACCTTTTATGACTTTACTACCTTTCTGGGCCTTGAAATTTGTTATGGTGTTGCTGTGTATAGGGAGATCAGAAAGCTCTCGGATTTCATCAAAAATATCTTAATTTGTGCTCATGAACGAAGGTCTCTCGGGTTTGGAACGACATGAGGGTGAATAATCAGTGATAGAATTTTCATTTTTGGGTGAACTAACACTTTAAAACAGCCACCATGTTTCACAAATATGAAGAGTTCAACATACCAAAGTCTGCAATCTTGGCATTCATGTGCGCATCCAGCAGGACGTTCTCAGGCTTGAGGTCTCTGTGCACCACCATATGTCTGTGGCAGTAATCCACCCCTGAGATGATTTGCTGGAACAGACGCCTGCTCTCCTTCTCATCCAACTGACCAAAGACAGATGAACATTATTTTTACATCTCCCATGTGGCCTGAACTGAACATTCTGCATTTACTGTTCCTGTCGCAACCTACTGTGCCGTTTTTGTGGCCCCAGATATACACAACTGTTCAAATGTTTGGGGCTGGATTTTTTTTTATTATTCATTATTAGTCTTATGTTCACCCAGGCTGCATTTATTTGATCAAAAATACAGTATGTGAAATATTACTACAATTTAAAATAACTTTTCTATTTAACATAATAATGGCATTAAAGTTAAGTTCATTTAAACAAACAGCAAATTCCCTGCATTATATTTATGATTTCAAGATTACAAATCATTTAAATCATAATTGTATTGTTATTGGCTAAAGTCTATTGTATCAGAAGGATTGCACTAGAGATGTGCGAGACCAGTCGATTAAACGATACTGCTGCTGCTAGTCGACTTGGAAATACTAGTCGTTAATCTTTTTTGCACATTTAATGTTTTGGTTTATTTTTATTTTTTTACAAGGGCCACCTTTGAATTACCCTCATGTTCATGTAACATTTTAAAAGTAATATATTCTTCTGAAAAGTGTATATCTGGAGTGGAAAACAAAACAATTTCATTTTACCTCAGACAAGTCGGTTGCAAAATTTCCATTTGAACATTAATGAAATTAGTTGTTGCACACATCTCTAGAATGCACTTCTTTCTGCACATCTATGATGCAATTGTTTGAAAATGACAGCGGCATTTAATCTCTCACTTCCTGCTTGACTCTGTATTGCAAAACTGAAATGTCTGTATTATAAGAATATCACATCAAAAAGTAAATGCATATTTTCACTGTAATGCATTTTTTTACTACATTAAAGTGGCATCACTGATGGAGGTTCTCTGGGCACAGCAAAAAGACCCAACCATACAACAACTAAATGAACAGTTGATTATTTTTATAATCAATATAAGCAATTAAGTTTCCAGTCCTAATCATAACCGAATTAAAAAAGCTTTACCTTTCCATTTTTACAGATGTAGTCGAAGAGTTCTCCTCCTGACACATATTCCATTACCATGAAGATGTCGGTTGGTGTGCTGATGACTTGGTAACTGCCAAACAAACAAAATGCACAAATTTGTGAAGAATACATGTGTTTGCTTCTGTAGACACAGCTAAATGCATCTGAACAATGAAAACATCTGAATTGTAAATAAAAAGCTTTTAAGATCTACATCATTCAAAACAAGAAAACATATTCTGAATTATTTCTTTCTAGTACTAGTTTAATGATGAATTCAGGCATATTTTTATTGGTTGGGTTTAACTGTTAGGTTTTAATGCTAGTTAGTAATGCTAGATTGTACGCTTACTATTTTTTCACAATTTTTATGGGAAATGTCAATTAATCCTTAATGGTTTGGAGCAAGGCTGGATAGCTTTGACATTCCCATGTATTTTCTGGCCAGAGTAAAGGTATGTGTTTTTATGATTGAAACTGACCTCAAAATAAAATATCAACAGACAAACAGCTCATAAGTATACACTGATGCACACAAAAATTAAGGTGACAGACAGAAGAAAAAAAAATTGTACAGAGCATCAAAGGGCAAAGTTTACTGCTTCTCTATAATGGGAGGAAGTGAAAATCACCTCCCTCTTCTCCTTCCTCTGTAATTCCATGAATGTCTTGCCTCATCCCATGCCACAAAATAAAAAAAGAGAAGAAAAATACAAGCACCAGGGAAGCAAACCACAGATACGGGGGCTCATTCATACACACAGTCTGTTACTATTTTACTTACGACTCGGGGATAAATATACTTTATTTTTTCAAATCTACTCAAAAAGATTGTGTAGGTCAAATAGGTGCACATTCTAGCCTCTAAATAAAATACTACATATTTGTTATCTGTGTATTAGAATATAGAGGGAATGAATCTGCCAAGGAAACAGAAATTCGTTTGGTGAATTTTCATCACGTGGGAAACGAGAGAAAGGGAATGAAGAGGAAAAAATGATTAATTTGAGAAAAATAAATCTCTAAATCAAGGGTAAAGATGCACCAATACTAAATTTATCTGCCAATACCGATTTTCTTGAGGAAAAAAAATAAAAATCTCTGCCAACTGATGCTGTAAACTTTACAGGGAACCCTCTCATTTGGTACATTGCTATAATATCAGAGGTTAAAAAAGTTCTAGTGTTTTCTTTATAGCTAATTAACAAACTGTGAACATAACTTTCCTTGGGTAAATGCAATGTTAAGTGACATTGTTCACAATTTATTGACGTTTTTATGCAGTTGAAACACTGATTGAGCGACTACATGAGACATGATACAATTTATTAAGTTACACTATCTTTCAACATATCTTTTGATGTTTATGCATGTTTTTGTGTGCTATAACCTATATTAAAGTGGAAGAAAAGACTTGCTCTGCATGGCCATTTGAACTGAGGTGCTACAGCGATCTGTCTTGTCACATTTAAGAGCATCAAAACCCCATTTATTGTTTGAATTTTGTGATAAAATGGACAGAATTTGAAAGCTAAGACTTTGTTTCTTATCAGAGGTAACAAAGCACAAAGTCTTTGCGATTATTGGATGTGAGGTCTATGGTCAAATAGAGACTACTTCAAAGTTGCAATTTTTTTTAACTGTTGATGCATTAGTCGCGTTAACTTAAATTCAACAAGACATTGTTTTCACACACAGTATGAGTTGCAGTCTTGACACGTTTCTCCCCCCCCTTTTGATTGACAGGATACAATCGTCTCTGATCGTCGGCTGTTTTTAAACAATCTGCCGATGACCGATAGTGAAAATAATTGCTTTTATCAGCCGATCCCGAATCAAGGGTACACATTCTTAAACAGGTCATGGTTGTTACTCACAGTTTGATTATATGCGGGTGACGGAAGAGTTTGAGGTTCTGGATCTCACGTCGAATCTTCCCCACCACATCAAGACTGCGAATCTTCTGCCGGTTTAGAATCTTTACCGCCACCTGGTGCTTGGTCAACTCATGCTGGCCAACTGCACAGACAGATGGAGAGTCAATGGAAAATATACAATAAAATTCACAATGTATTTATGAAAAAGACACATGAAGCACATTCAGTGTAGAAGAATAAATATCATACTCAGAAAATCTTCTTGAATAATTTATTCCAATGCAGGAGCAATCACTTTTTTGCTGTTGTAAGCATTTAGTCAGCCTAATCAGTTCACAAATTGTTAGGCCAATTCTGCTTATGGTAATAAAAAATAAAAATAATTATAATATATTATACAACTTTGGTACTGCCCTGGGCTGCTACTCGATGTCCAATGTAAAACCAGTGTCCTAAAATAACTCTGGGTAGGAAACACTGGGATAAATGACACTAAAATACTGCCAAACTGCTGAAAAGCAGAATGTGTGATGTAAGGGACAACTTTGAAGCTTGCATTAACATCACAGTGCCAGTACTGTGTGAAGTTCACCGCATATTTGTTCAATTTTTCCATAAACTGTTTTATATATGGGCAAAGGCCTTGCAAACCAGCTTCTTATAAGGCTGGATTTTGTTGCATTAGTAAGTGCTGAGAAAGCTGTACATTGAAGTTTGAACTGTTCTCAGAAGCTGTGTATGGTCTCAGTCAATATTCAACATTTAAAACAGCTTGCCTGCTTTAACTAGACTGCTCTAGTTATGCATTAACACAAACCCAGTCATGCAGAGGGAACTGTGTGTGTGTCCTAAGACCTCAGAGGCCTAACACAGCACTATCAATTGTCTTTATGAAGGCTACTTTTGTTTGATTGTTGATTAGTAGCTTCCATGTTGTCAAAAAATATATCAACATCTCTGTTTCCCAGAAACCCATTCTTATGAAATATTTGCTCTAACCAGCACACTTCCTTCATTTAAAGATTTGCCTTGTCTGTTGCCCCATAATACAATGTGATTCAATGACGATTCAATAAGCGCACTGCTCTGAGGGGCACAGCATGCGAGGAAGCCATGATTCACCATTATCTCACTGTTATACAGCAGACGTTTCATTACATACGTTAACATGATTGGGTAAGAATGGGATTTTAGAAAAGCCATCAGCTGCTGGGTGCCTTTGGGCAATCATAGTTATAAGTAGGGTTACAACTTGCAAATATTCAAATTAATCTGTTGATTCTGTCTTCAAATAAACAGTTTTAAAAAAGCAATATTTTATATTATGTTTATTTCATCCTAGTTAATGTCCTTCAAATAGTGTGCAAACTGAAAAAATGCATCTATGTAGACTGTTATAAATTATAAAAATGGTTTAAAATATAAACATCACATTCTAAAACTTGACCACCATAAGGTAAAACAAAGGCAAAGATGCGTTTTGCCCATAGAAATGCGATATTCACTACTGTAACGTCACGTGACTGACGGATGTTTTCCTTGCGCAGGCGTGATTAAACGATAATACTTCGTTATCTATAATTATTACAGTTAAGTCGTTGTTGCAGCCCTAGATGTACGATAAACATAGCCGGACTAATACAAATGCCATTAACCTGGCATGAATATATATGTCATACTGGACTAATTAAGTAACGATTATGAAACTGTGGATCAAACAAAAAGCGCGATTGTTTTAATTCATCCAACTCACAAAAAATGACTTTTTTTTTTTAAATGAACAATTTCTCGTCGTTTTGATATAGACTTCCTGAAAAGCAGCATATGCGGTTGACATTTGAACTGTGCACGAGCGGATCCATCAGTCTCCACCAAACTGCAACTTCAGAATACTAATAATCACTCCATAAACTGAGAAGCTAACCAGGTTAGCTGCTGCGACCAATCCATCTACAAACCGCACAAACATACCAGGACGTGCGACCATTCAGAAACCAACGTAAACAACGATCGGCTGAAACTATCTAACGTTACAGTGATAAACGCAGAAACAGCTTCGTTGTTTAATGTTTGTTTCTTGACTACACTGTTATTAGCCAACAAGTGCTGCTGCTGCTGCTTTAGCCGCATTTAAAGACTCGGTCATCTCCGGTTTTACTTTACTGTCTTCAATACAGTAATACCACGAAACCCAAAACATCTGGGACAGTTTTACCTTTGACTTTTCCAAACGTTCCCACTCCTAGCGTGTCTCCAAGAATATAATGTCCGATTTTCACCCTGCCTTCATGTTTCTGCTTGTCCGTCGCCATCTTCGCTCTGAGGCCCTACCTGAGAGAGGCAGCAGCGGGACGAGGACGAGCAGCGTCTCTACTGACAACTACCGGTACAGAAGAGCGCGCCAAAATACCACACACTTGGGTTAATGTTTATGACATTATTACAAAATATTAACACCAACAACACAATTATTAAAATTAATTATTTAATTATTATTATTGTAGCAGCAGGATTAAGTGATTAAGTTACCAGGTTAAATTTAAACTTAGTTTGAGT
>RJVU01073043.1:9878085-9988150 GCA_003731715.1 Anabarilius grahami
TTTTTTTCTTGCATTTACGTGTTTATTTCTCTCAGTTTGGACTTTATAATTCGCAATTGTGAGTTTATATCACAATTCTGAGGGAAATAGACAGAATAACGAGTATATCTCACAATTCTGTTTGTCATTCTAAGAAATGTGAGATATAAACTCGAAATTAACTTTTTACTGCGCAGTATTTTCTGCAACAGGGTAGGCTCCGCCCACAAAAAGTCATCGCTGTTTGCAAACACATGGGTCTTTATTTATTTATTGTTTGTTGTGTTTAATATATTTCATTACTCTTGCAAGACCAATCGATCAATGACAATGATCAGACAAGAACAAAGCAAAGTTTCAACAGATATAAATGTTTTAATAAAAACCATTGCAGGCAAATACAAACATTCAGACATTAATTTTCTGGATCAGTCAGCTGATGCAAAGTGGACGTGACAACACTCGATATCTTGAAAAGGAGGATGATGAAGCCAATAAAAAAGATGAAACCAATAATGACGGCAGCAATGTTCATACGGCGAGCTGTAGTGCCGTAAGATCGTGCCTTTGCGTGGTTTCCAAGCAATCTGCTGTCCCTGGCCTGACACAAATAAAAATAAAATATATGATAAGCTTGAGGTATTTGTGAAGCAGCAAAATGATTATATAATGAAATATATTTATTGCTTACCTTTACTGAGTTGTACAATGCTCCAAACCCAAGGCAGCAAGGGTTACAGTAGTGAAGATTGAATGTGGAAAAAATGATATCATCATTCAGTGTTTGATCAGGCATGGGCAGGATCACTGGATGGGCATTGTAGACTTTGTCCTGCATCAGGATCCCGCCATTTGATGGGTACGCTTGCATCGTCATGTCAATTTGAAGTTGAAGCTGATCTCAGTGATGTCTGTAAGTGTTCAGCTCATTTTATAGAGAGCTCCAACGGGTATGTGTGCGTCATTTGCTATATGTTAATGAACATTGGGTGGAGTTAAAGTGAAAGTTCTCCCGAATTTTATTTTTTTTTATTTTTTTTTGTGACGCTTTCATTTTTGGCTGAACTATCTCTTTGAAAAAACTACTAAATGTTTTCGACACGGACACACCAGGGCCATATAACCACCAAAGACAATGAGGTGGAAAAGCGTTTGTGTTGTTAAGATGAGTGCCTATGACTTTGAGAGGTTTGTGTAGCCTATTCCATGCGGTTTGTCTTTTAATTTCTTCTTCTTGTTTTTGAGGGAACAAATTTCTCTCTGTAACAAAGTGGGTCTACGTTTTGGAGCAGCATCAAGGATTGTATTGGGTATGTAGCTACTCTTTGGCTGGATATATTCTTCCCATTAAATTTTCTGTTGCCTAAAGATTCTTTGTGGAGATAAATCCAGATGATACAAAGTCGTAGGTGAAATTGTGAAGATGCACTGCAGCATTACTGTGTATTTTTAAGCGCTTGCTTTTTTTCTTTTCTTTTTTCACAAAAAAACATTCCAGTCTGCAGAAGTTCTTTGGGAAAATACAGTTATACTGTATATAGGCTATGCAATGTTTTAAATAAAGAATTTAATATCTTGTAATAATTGTGTCTGTCAGTAGTACTTACATAGGATAAAATAAAAATTAATTTATATAAAAATTATAAAATCAATCATTTATATTTAGTTCACACGAATGAATTGCAATAGTGTACTGATAACCTGCGTTTTTTACAGTCATTGCGCTGCATTATGCGTATTCAGTGTATACAGCCGCATGCAATGTGGGAAGTGGAAATCCTGTAGTTTCTATGCTATTTTAACGCAGCAAAAATCATTAAAGTAATCTCCACCCGAATGGATTAAGTAGGCTAAATTGGTTGAACATGATAAAGATAAATTGTGACAGCATCCTGAAAGATATAATTAAAATTATTAATTATTATTACACATATTATTAAAATTAACTTGCTTAGTGTATTAGTGTATGTTTAGGTTCATTTTTTGAGTGTGTGTGTTTGCATGTCGGTGCATGTTGTAGGAGTGTACAACATGCATTTTTTCTCTTTTTTATTTTTTTGCATAAAGAAACAAGTAGCTACAATTAGGCAGTACATAATCCTAAGAAAATCCAATAGAACAGAGCACAACAAAAAATAAAAGCAAAACGAGAGAGAGGATGGAAAGAAAAGAGAGAGAAATTACACATCAGGGTCTTGTTTAAATTTCCTCAATAGACTACTCTGTTTCAGGGGTGCGTTTCCCGAAAGCGTCGTTACCCAATTATGGTGTCAAGTTGCGTCGATAGCAGCATACTTCAACGAGTCTGTGTTCCTGAAAACATAGTCCCTGCGAACATTCCCAAACAGGGGTGCGTTTCCCGAAAGCATCGTTAGCCGACTATGGTCTCAAGTTCTGTCGTTATCAGCGTAGTTTAACAAGTCGGTGTCTCCCGAAAACATATAGGCCTAGTTCCAAAACTAACATTCCCAAACTGCATCGCAAACTTGAGTGGTTGAAACTACAGCTCTCGACATGTGGTTAGAATCAGTTTCTTGTTTGCATGACATGTGGACTTAATAAATCCTTATTTTGAGCAAAATAAGCAAGCCGACATTCAGTACAATCTATTTTATTTCAAATATAACAGAATTACTTTAGCTCGTTTATTTTGTTCAAGATAAGGATTTATTAAGCCCAGGTGCCATGCAAACAGGAAACTATATGCTGGTAGCCACAGGTCGAGAGCTATCGTTCCTTCCAAACACACAACTTTACGATGCTGGGGTGCGTTTCCCAAAGAGAATATGGTCGCAAGTTCCGTCGTTACCGATAGAGTTCAATGGGACTTACGACCATAGTTGACTAACGATGCTTTCGGGAAACACACCCGTTTGGGGAATGTAGGTAGGCTACTATGTTTCCGGGAACACAGACTCGTTGAACTATGCTGCTAACGACGGAACTCGCGACCATATTTGGCTAACGATGCTTACGGGAAATGCACTCCCCTGAATCAAAGCAGTCATGATCACACCCACAACATGCACCGACATGCTAAACACGCACGCACTGAAAAAATGAAGACAAAACAAGTTAACAATTCTTTGACAAAGATAATTCTTTGTTGTCACCGTTTATCTTTATCTTTGGCGTTCAACCAATTAAGGCTACTTAATACATCCGGGTTGAGATTACATGAATGATTGTTTCATTTAATATCATAGAAACTATAGGAGCAGGATTTTCCACAATGTTAGACATTTTAAAGGTATTTTACTATAACCATAATTCAGTTTTACATATAACTACACCGTACTGTAATTATATAATACAATGCAATGACTGTAAAAAAAGGAATTGTAGCCTATAACTTAAAATGTATTTTGCAATACTGATGGGAATTTTGCAGTTCTTAGGAACAACTCTAATAATAAAGGCTGTCTGCTTCAGGCTACTTGATTCATTGTTTCCAGATTTTTTCCAGCTGTGGTGGCAGCTGCAGTGACCTTGGACACCACACCCCCTTTCCCCCTTTCCCCCTGGTGGTTAAACCTCCCCACCCAAGAATCACTTGCACTCACACACAAAACAACCAACCATCTCTGTGAAAAAACACATTTTGGAAGATATTTATTTGCAAAGATTTAAACTGCCACAGTAAAACAAGCCTATAATCCTAATCTATGGAAAAATAAATAAATTAGGTTAGTGGACAATTCAGCAGCACAAGTTATTCTAGAAAAATCATGAGTGCACAACAATTTTATAAATATACATTTACTTGGGGGGAAAAAAAAGCATTTAGGGGAACAAATAAAAGTTTAAATGTTTCACATTGCTCTTTGTATTGTTATAAAATACATTGAAAAACAAGTATAGGCTAAGGCTTCTATAAAATGAAAAGACATTTCTTTTAAATGAATAGCGCAGCTTTTTAATGATTCAACAACATATTATAGATAGGACAGAACAAGTTATAATCTTTATATTGCGTAAAAGTATTATAATATGAAAGGCTCCAATAGAGTGGTGCTGTCACGTTCCCGTTCATTCCGGACTCCAATTCCCATAATCCTCCCTGCCAGTCACCTGCACACACTCCACACTAATCACCTATCACCACACCCAGCTGCAGCACATTAACCGGACTATATAAGACTCTCATTCACCACACATCATGATGTCTTGTTTACTCTGTAGCAATTCAAAGCGTTATTTACCCTGTTTGTGCTTGTGTACGATACTCTGCTGCCTGCCCTTTGGACTGTTTATTGTTTCCTGGATTTGTGATTGTTATCTGCCAGCCCTGACCCATTGCCTGTATCCTGACCACGATTCTGCCTGCTCTCTGCCATACTTGTTTGCCACTGTTTGACCCCTGCCTGTCTTACTACGAACTCTGTTTAATAAAAGCCTGCAGATGGATCTTACCTTGAGTCCCGCCTCGTTACAGGTGCAGGTTTGACGTCAATATGTTACGTCCCCCTTTTGTCTAGGGGTGGCAGGAGAGTAACATATAGAAATAAAAACTAATGAAAATGTATCCCTTTGAAAAACAGGGCCAAAAACGAGAGAGAGAAAACAGGGAAAAACTACACTTCCCAGCAGGCTGTTGGGCATCAGGGAAACAGTCACATTCACAAAATTAACAACAATGAATGATATACATCCTGGGACGTAACAGTAGGCCAGTCGGCAGTTAGCGTCACACTGGTTTTCGCAGATGAACACAACTTTTATGAATTTTGAAGCATAAATGTAGTCGCCAGGGGGGTATTCCAGAAAGCAGGTTATGTGACATACCTGGGTATGTTTAAGAGTAAGTAAGCGGATAACCTCAACTTTTGGTTCCAAAAACGGAGGTAACTTTTAGGGTATGTAAGTAGCCATAGCAACTTGCTCTCTGAACATAACCTGCTCCGGAGCAGGTTATGTTCAAGGGTTAGTTAGCTTAAGAGGAATTCAGATGTGTGTTATATTATCAATATGGTTATATTAATGTATCTAAATTTGTTATATAGTTACAGTTATATTATACAATATATAAATGTATTTTATTGTCATCTCACACATGGATCTGCTTTTTATCCTTTATAACAGGACATTTTCTATGCTATAATTTCTATAATAAAATCCATATCATATATGTGATATCTTATTAAATAATTAGCATCAAAAAAACAATATTAAAATAAAAAATTATTGCACAACCACCCAATAGGTGGTGATGTGCACCAAGTAGGTTATGTAAATCGCCATTAAACAAAAGAAGAAGAATGAAGTAGAATGGCGCGCTTTTTCTTAGCGTCTGTTTCCATGGTGAATCATCGATTTGTCGCTCTGTTGAGAATGTCTTGTGTGTTAACCGGGAACATACTCTGGGTTGGCTGAACTTACTCCCGGACGCATTTTTGGAACCAGCATACCTCGAGTAAGCAAGGTTTGGGTTAATCAACCGAGAGTTCAGGGTATATGTGACAGTAAGTTAACCCTGCTTTCTGGAATACACCCCAGAAGTAAAAACCTAAAGGTTGGCTATAAACGAACTACACCAAAAAGTGTAATTCAGCTTACTTGTTTGGCGTGATGAAGTTTAATCTCCCCGACTGCCTCTGTAGTCTGATTTAGCCAATTGTTAGCAACCACCTTTTTCAAGACACATAACAGCTTCAAAAAGTCACAGGTAGGTAAATACTGATGTATTTTTATGTCGTAGTATAAAACTTTGAAAGTGTTTTATACATTGAGCTTGTGTTTACCACAGACCTTATTTTAGCCATTTAAACAAAATCCCATTCAAAAAACCCATTGACTTCGGCACGATGGAACCAGAAGTGCTAAAATGCTAACTCGTTGGCCTACAAATTGATGTCATACCTGCACCACTTTATATTCATGGACGTCACTTCCGCTATGCTCGCCACCATTTTTTGTGTCCGACATGGCAACGAACACAGCACATTCTAAATGAGACGATTTGAGGGAAAAAAAAAAAATCAATATTTGGAAAAAACATCTGTTATCGGTTGTGATCCTTATTTATTACCTCCAACTGTGTTTTGTCTCTTAAAATCTGCGATGCATCTACCCCAACTTACTTTTCCGGACATTTCTACATTTTCTACAGCGCCCCTGAGAATAAGGTGGATATATCTTCTACATAATCCATCGCCATACACCGGAGAAAGTATTACCAAATATCTATGTTAACAATAAATAAATAAATAAAATACCTAAATGCAAACAAGTCATTAGACAACATTACTTAGGCTACATATAAAGAAACAAAATGCATGTGCCATGGATAAATAAAATGAAATAGCCTCCACACGGACAATAAGGAATTGATTCAATGATTCAAACCATATTGTTGATGAAAATAATACGAGAACAATACTAGTGCTAGTTAATAAAAATAATGCATCAATGTTTTAAAAAAATATTAAAAAATTGTAATATTACAGTAATAGTAAACAATCTTTATTATTACTGTTTGAAATAACATCATTGCTGTTTTAGCTGCATGTGCTGAAGAGAGCACTTTGCTGGTTAATTAACTCAATGGAACACATCCTATATAAGATAATTCAGATATTTATACAAAATAAACATAATTTTACAACTAATATTTGCACAAAATCATGCACAGATGAACTTGAACGTATGTAGTCGGAATGTTACTCCTGTTGTGGATGCATTCTTCCTGTAACAACATGCTAAAACATGTCAACTAAGCCCAAAGAATTCACAACGTTTTATTACAATATGTATACAGTTATAATGTTATGACAGACCCAATCATAGTTATTCATGTTTTTCATTGCTGTTTGAGTGTTCACACTGAAGCTAAAGATGATCATTGGTACATGAAGCACTGTGGGTTATTTACCTCAAAGAAACACATCCTATACCTATGAGATTAATTAGATATTTATACTACATAAACTTAATATTACTGTCATGATCCCAGTCTGTGTTCCCTGTGTCTCCACTGTTGTTTGTGCACCTCATGTTTCCCTGCTGCTGTTCCCCTTGTTTGTTACCATGGACACTCATTGGACCATGCCCCCTTGTTAAAGGATTAGTCCACTTTTAAATACACTTTTCCTGATAAATTTACTCACCTCCATGTCATCCAAGATGTTCATGTCTTTCTTTCGTCAGTCGAAAAGAAATGAAGGTTTTTGATGAAAACATTCCAGGATTATTCTCCTTATAGTGGACTTCAATGGCTACCAACAGGTTGAAGGTCCAAATTATGGTTTCAGTGCAGCTTCAAGGGCTTTAAACGATACCAGATGAGTAATAAGGGTCTTATCTAGCGAAACGATTGGTCATTTTCGAAAAAAATACAACCGTTTATGCTTTATAAACAAAATATCGCCTTGAACGTACTTTCCGCTTCCGCATTCTTCATAACGCTTACGCTGAATGTCCTACGCCTTCCCTATTCAATTTATGGAAAAAAACGAAACTGGCGCCGCGTTCGTTCTGTCGCGAACGAAGAAATGACCGATCGTTTCTCTAGATAAGACCCTTATTACTCATCTGGTATCGTTTAAAGCCCTTGAAGCTGCACTGAAACCATAATTTGGACCTTCAACCTGTTGGTAGCCATTGAAGTCCACTATAAGGAGAATAATCCTGGAATGTTTTCATCAAAAACCTTCATTTCTTTTCGACTGACGAAAGAAAGATATGAACATCTTGGATGACATGGGGGTGAGTAAATTTATCAAGAAAAGTGTATTTAAAAGTGGACTAATCCTTTAACTCTCATCTTGTTAAGCTTGTTTGTGCCTGTGTATAAGTAGTTCCTGTGTCTGACTCATACCCCTGTGAAGTATTGTATGTCTGTTACCACTGCAATTTTGAGCCTTGCCTGTTTCTTGATTATTCTGATTCACTGCCTGCTTCCTGGATTTCCCTGTCTGTCTGTTTCTGCTTTGTTTGTTTGGACTGTCTTCCAGTGGATTTATGACCCTTTGCCTGTTTTTGACCTCAAGTGTGGATTATCCTTTCAATAAAACCTGCATTTAGATCCTCTATCCTCGTGTCCCTGTGCAATCCGTAACAATCACAACTTATATCTGCACAAAATGACTCGAATGCACAAGTGAAGCTTGAACTAAGTTATGTGCTAATCAGAATGTGTAACTCCTGTTGTAGATGCTGTCTTCCTACAACAACACCCTAAAACAGCTACTAAACCCAGAGAATTCACAACGTTTTATTACAATAGTGTTCTCATTATAATGTTATGTATAATAGTCCCAGTAGTTATTTACATTGTGCATTGCTGTTTGGCTGCCAGTGGTCCCTTCTGATTGAAGCCAACCATTTATTCAAATGATCTCCTTTGGGATCAAACAAAGTCCCTTTCATGAAACGTTTGTTTGCTCGGCGGCCATATTTGCAACGCCTCTGGGCAGCTAATTCGGGCATCCAAGACCAAGTCCTATCTGTTTGAATGGGGGTATCCTGAAATCTCAAAAACTGCTTGGCAAACTCACAATAAAATAACATTGATTTCAAATCAGCAACAAAATCTGACAAGAATTGTCCCATAAATGTTGTTTCTTATGTTCAAATAGCATTAAAAAGCATTATTTTTCAGTTTAGACGAGCCAATGAGCATGTACAGTCATAAGTGCGAGTCTCAGGTTTCTATGGGAACCGCCGCAGTGACGCAATGATTTTATCAATTGACGATTGTCTCTTTTACTTAGAAGGCAGGAGGTATTCTGCCATATTGCGCATTGCAGTTTCTCCCATTCATAACCAGGAGTGAACTGTCTTTCTACATCTACAGTCTTTGGATCTAATAAAATTGTAGTTCGGGGTTTCTCTGACTACTGTTGTTACAGCTAACAGCACAACATATCGCAGGCATATTGTAACCTTGTCGTGAACCTTCTGGGAGTGTTTCAACAGTTTTTTTTAGCCTTTTCTTTTAAAAGTTTTAAATTTCAGTTACAGTGCGTGTGAAGAACAATTCCAAGTCGTTTCTACTCCTGTGTTGTGACCTAACAGACATGTGGTAGCAAG
This sequence comes from Anabarilius grahami, assembly GCA_003731715.1. Classification (NCBI taxonomy): domain Eukaryota; kingdom Metazoa; phylum Chordata; class Actinopteri; order Cypriniformes; family Xenocyprididae; genus Anabarilius; species Anabarilius grahami. Next base: position 9,887,095 of record RJVU01073043.1, read on the forward strand.
TAACATGATACAGCGATAAACTCCAGCAAGATTTATACAAACCATTTAGATAAACAAGATCGTATCTCTGCACATGAAGTGCATAGTTGTGTCTTCAAAATGTCAAGCACAAGTACACATCAGCTTAAGCATCAATTTGCCTTCTTTTTAGGGTTTTTCTTTCTTTCTGTTAATCAAGAACAATGTGGCACATATGTGTTTTTTTACATTTTTAAATACAGAAACAATAATAGGCCTATGACCAAACAGGTCACTGTGATTTTGCCAAGTAAGACATGTTTCTGGATCAACATCTTTGTTGATCCTGGAACAACATTCCAAACAACCAATCAGATTTGAAGGACAAGTTTACCGTTTATGTCAAGTTTAGGCTTGCAACCAGGGTAAGGTGCTTCTACATCAATGTTATTCACCTATCACCTATCTTATTCCCCTCTGATTTTAGGGATACGTTATGGGTACACTGTAAAAAATTGACTGTAAAATTTACAGTAACTTACTGGCAACTTTGGTTGCCAGTAAGACTGTAAAATTTACAAGAGTACTGTAAATCATTAACTACAAATGAACTAAAATTTACAGTAACTTACTGGCAATTTTGGTTGCCAGTAATACTGTAAAATTCCCAAGAGTACTGTAAATCATTAACTACAGTTGTACTGTAAAAAACACAGCACACTGCCTTATATACATGTATATATGCTGTACATTTTTTACAGCTGTAACTAAAATTAAAGTCGAAATAATGTTTATGAATGCAAGTGAAATTACAAGAGCAACAATGAACTTACATGTACTGCTATACATTTTACAGTAAATTAGAGCATTTGATGTGGACTTCAATTCACTATTTGTTTGCTGTAAGTTAAAGCATTTTGTCAAATAAAACTCACAATAACAGGTTCATTAACATAACAAATTTATTGTAATGGCTATTTAACATAACCAGATTCCAAAATGTATTTGGTAAAACAATAAAAAAAAAAAAAGGAGATTGCACATTAAATGCAAGGCTTTAGCCTTGGTTCATTAATATAACAAATCTATTGTGCAATAATGGCTATTTAACATAACCTGATTCCAAAATGTATTTGGAGAAACAATGGAGAAAAAATAAAAAAAAGGAGATTGCACATTAAATGTAAGGCTTTAGCCTTGGAAAAAACCTCGGAGAACAGCAGCACTTAAGTATTAACTATGCAGTGCACACATTCCTAAAGTGATTGTTCTAAAGTCATAAACTAAAGAAATGGTCTGAACTGTGCCTACCTTAAAGGCAAGAATATGAACTTGGAAATCGGGTCAGTCTCTGGTATCAATTCTATTGGAATACTTTAAATGACAAGCCATTCAAAGTCCATTAGTTTACGCAACAGTGTGCATACATGTGGGTTCATTCCATGCATTTTCTTGTCTCGCTTTCCAGCAGCAACTTTTGATCCAGTTTCCGGGTTGATGCCCACAAGTCCTCTGTGGAAAAAAACACACACACACCCACCATCTAATTAATTATCAAAAACATTATACACTTAAAAATAAAATACAAAATTAGTCAGACAATTCAAATTACATTTAATTTCAATGAAGAGTTAGGGTCATATTTAATTTTATCAGAAATTAATGTAAAAATATTTAGCCTTCCATGTTTACAATAAACAAAATGTACAGATTATATTATTATACAGATTTAAAATCACATTTCAAAAAATTTGGCTATAGAACATGTAAATCATTGCACACTGCAATCCACTGCATCTAGTGCATTGTCTACAGGAAGACTGCAGTGATTATACAGCTGTTAAATGATCTCCTTAAGAGATTTAAGATAAGGTACAGTGGCATGAAAAAGTATGTGAACCCCTTGCAGAATCTGTGAAAATGAGAATTATTTTAATAAAATAAGAGGGATAGTAAAAAATGCATGATATTTTTTGTTTAGTACTGTCCTGAGTAAGATATTTTACATAAAAGATGTTTGCATTTAGTTCACAAGACAAAACAATAGCTGAATTTATTAAAATAACCCCATTCACAAGTATGTGAGCCATTGATTCTCAATACTGTGTGTGGTTACCTGATGATCTACGACTGTTTGTTTGTTTTGTGATGGTTGTTCATGAGTCTCTTGTTTGTTCTGAGCAGTTAAACTGAACTCTGTTCTTCAGAAAATCCTCCAGGTCCTGCAGATTCTTCAGTTTTCAAGCATTTTTGCATATTTGAACCCTTTCCATCAGTGACTGAATGATTTTGAGATTCACCTTTGCACACTGAGGACAACTGAGGGACTCAAACACAACTATTAAAAAGGTTCAAATATTCACTGATGCTCCAGAAGGAAACACGATGCATTAAGAGTCGGGGTGTGAAAACTTTTGAATTCAAATATCAAGGTAAATTGTACTTAATTTTTCTGCCGGGAAACATGCAAGTATCTTCTGTTGGTTCCGGAGGGCAGTACTAAATGAAAAACAATGATATTTAAACAAAATAAGAAAAATTGTGACATCTTCATCCTGTTCAAAAGTTTTCACCCCCCAACTCTTAATGCGTCATGTTTCCTTCTGAAGCATCAGTGAATGTTTGAACCTTTTTTAATAGTTGTGTTTCAGTCCCTCAATTGTCCTCAGTGTGAAAAGATGAATCTCAAAATCATAAAGTCACTGCTGGAAAGGGTTCAAATATGCAAAAATCCTTGAAAACTGAAGAATCTGCAGGACCTGGAGGATTTTTCTGAAGAACAGAGCTCAGTTTAACTGCTCAGAACAAACAAGGGACTCATGAACAACCATCACAAAACAAAAAAACAGTCATAGATCATCAGGTAACCACACACAGTATTAAGAATTAATGGTTCAAATACTTATGAATGGAGATATTTTAATAAATTCAGCTATTGTTTTGCCTTGTGAACTAAATGCAAACATCTTTTATGTAAAATATCTTACTCAGGACAGTACTAAACAAAAAATAACATGCATTTTTTATTATCCCTCTTATTTTATTAAAATAATTCTCATTTTCACAGATTCTGCAAGGGGTTCACATACTTTTTCATGCCACTGTAGTTGTACTGTCTTGGAAGTGCAACCACATTTTGGTAAATGCAATAAAATCAAGAATCTGTGATGTCAATACTCTTTCAACTTTAACTGAAAAAAAAAAAAAGTACAAAGAAAATATTTCCAATATTTTCACTGACCAACTTATTTGTATTTAATAAATAAACAAGTTTAGATATTGATGGCTGCAACACGCTCCAAAAAAGTTGGGACAACATGGGACATTATAGAATTGTTATTCTTTTTAATTATCTTTCATTGTTATTTTAGTCATTATAATAATTGTTTTATTTTTTATATGGTTTTTGCATTGTTTGTAGTATTTGAATTATTTACATATTTATAATAGATTATTTGCTACAGTTGTGCTATACTTAACTGCTATACTCTTGGCATTCTACTCTTGCTAATTGAATCCAGGTGATTATTCTTAAATAGTCTACAACGAAAAAAGAGTGAATGTTTGCTGGAATGGAAGTGCTGAAGAAAAGCAACTTGAAGCATCTGCTTGTGCTCGTCTAGTTTTTAATCCAGATGCACCTTGCACTTTTTTAGTAACATGCAGTGAATAAAATAATTCTCTATTCAGTATGTGGTTAGCAAATTTTTGTTGTTCATTTGAAAACTTTTCCATAAAATATCTAATTCTGATAAACTATCCTAAATTGAAAACCTAAAAAAACAAAAAAGTAGTAAAAAAACAAAAAAAACAAATGTGAAAGTAACAATAAATATTGAGTAAGATTTTATGCTCTGAAATACCTCTGAATAAATTCCAGCGTCAGGCCATCCTGATAAGCAAGATTTAAGTTGTAATAGGTCGCAAACAATGCTGCCAGGCCCTCAACAAATGCCTCTGAAAATGGGCCCAGGACAACTTCCCTCTCGACGGACAACATCCACTTGCTTGGGGTCATGGATTCACCTATAAAAAATAAAATAAGAATATGGCAGGGCATAGATTAATAAGTGTTGTATGGATGTTTTGGAATTCTTCAACAATGCCTTGAATGGTAGATTCAGGCAATAGCAATTTACCTTGCAGTTTCAGATAGAAGAGGGTTAAATTTCTTAGAAAAAGAGATTCATCCACAACTTCAGAAAGATTTTGCTCTGCAACTTCTGATCTCTCACTCTCAGACACGACATCTGAAACTGGGGTTTCCATGGTCATAGCAGGCTCTATCAGATGGTTTACAGAGCACATTTTATGTGTCCGTGATACATGTGATGCAAATGTAAATCTCACCTTAAATGTCCTGTTGCAACCAAATGGGCACCGGATCTCCAGACCTGACTGAATATGGCTCTTTAAATGAGACAAAAGCTGTGTTAGGGTCCCACATTGAACTTCACAAAAGTCTACATGGCATTTAAATGTTTTATCACACATCTGTGCCTGATGCTCTTTAGCACCAGACTGGTGATGTTCCCTGTGATTTCTGTATATGTGGGACTTCAATGAAGAAAACTTAGTGAAAATATGATGGGCAATCAGGTACAGCACATCTAAAACCTGATTTAGGCACATTTCTATGCAATTTCACATGCTGCACAAAACTCAGGATTGTACTGCTCTCATTATTACAAAAGTGACAGATAAACATTTTCAACTTTAAAAAAATATAAACTTCACAAGCTAATAAATGCACAGCAATAAAGCATGTGCACTGCAAACTAACGTTAATGGCTTGGCAGTCAAGTTAAACACTATTTAACTGCATAAAACCTACACAATCAAGTTAAAAGCTTAAAACGTTTAAAAGCTTACATGTCTACTACCAACAACAATGTAAAAGAATTTTATACCGAGCAGTTATCAAAAATTTTATAGTAAAATGACAGCCCGGCCACACTTTAATGGTGAAGAAAATATAGACAGCTAATCGTTAATCTGTGACGACTCAACAAGCAAATTCATCTTAAAATTGGACAAATAATCTAGATTATCCATTTTGCAACGTGAATGTAAAAGGATTCCATATTGTAGATGTAACACACCTTGACTCGCTCTCATTAGCGATCCTCCTCCTCCGGTAACCGCACGAGGTGAGCGCGAAAATTGAGTGCTGGTGATGATGACGCAAGCGCGTGGAAAGTCCCAATTTCTTCTTTTTTGGTGTTTATTGGCGGTTGACAACCTAGCTTATTGGTGCATTATCGCCACCAACTGGAATGGAATATGGATCAAGTTGTTTGCTTTTATAATTTATACAAATATAAATAAACATAAAAACCAAGCAATGGAAAGTCCCAACTCCCAAGATGTCCACTGAAGATGATGAAAACTTTTGAAACTGTTTTTTCTTCTTCTTAAAAAAGCATTTAGTCATAGGAACATGCAATAACAGTGATCTACCTTAAAAAAACACACACAGTATCTTATTGGACCTCTAAAATTCACAGCAATTATGCATGCTCCCACATGGCAAAATACAGTAATGCTGTAAAATTAAAAAAACAGTTGTCTATTGTAAGTATTTACTGTAAAAACTACAGCAATTTTTAACAGTGTAGGATTAGGTTTATGGGTAGGAATAGGGTTAAGACAAAATTTTCAGACTGGAATGTTGTTCCAGGATCAACAAAATATATTGATCCAGGAACATGTCTTACTTGGCAAAATCACGGTGACCTACAAAACACATAAAGAACACACAAAGAACTTTTACTTTCAAAAATATATGTAATTGGTAAAAAAGTATTTGTATAGAAATCATAATTTGTTGCATGTAAAGCACGAGTACAGCAATATCCCTCTCCAGAAATCACATTCTAAAAGGTAAAATTGTTCATGTTTTAATGTATAGTATTAATTGAAAGGGTTAAATGTTGCATATGCTTTGAAGAAAAAAGAATTATATCACTTCCCACATATGATCTCAGGTTTCCTCTGAGGTTAAAAATGTACTTGACAATTGTAACAGAAAGACTCAGGAAACAAATGGCTATTTCAGCAGCTTTATTACAGCACAAGTTAAAGAGCGTGAGCAGGTAAGTTCAGTTATAGCACACAGTAAATAATGATCATGTTAACTAATGAACCTTATTGTAAAGTGTTACCAAAATAGTAATACTCTGTATTTTGCAGATTGGGAGATCGTGGACACTTGGTGGCAACAGTGACAGAGGGATATGAAACACACACCTCGAGGAAGGCAGGTAAGTACAAGGGTAAGGTTAATCCACAGATACTGGAGAGCTGGAAGGAGTCTTGCTTTAGAAGAACAGGAGATATCACTGAAGAACACTTGATGATCCTCAGACAAAACTCATGAGATCATTATAATGAGTCTGTAGCTCTGTATGAGACCAGACGCTGACTAAGTGTGAAGTATGTGGTTAAACGGTGGCTGAGTGAGTGGTGATTAATCCATAACAGGTTTGGGAAATTGCTGAAGGAGTGCAGGTGAGTAGAAGGAAGGATGATGGTAGGTGTAGTGCACGGCAGTGACTGTAACAGAAATACTGATGGGAATTTTGCAGTTCTCAGAAACAACTCAAATAATAAAGGCTGTCTGCTTTACTTACTATATAATAGCAGTTAGTGTGCTAAAAAATGACAATTTACCACAAGAGTATTTTCAAATTTGTTTTATTACAATTATGCTGCAATCAATAATGTGTGTTCTTTATTTAAAACAAACCAGTGTGTGACAATGAGACTTTATTGCGTTTTCCTGCACATATTTATGTAAATTATGGTGACAGTGTCTAGATCATCTATAAAAAACATTTACATGCAGATGCATGAGGTAGTTTAGAATATTTTATGAGAAAAGTTGCTAAACATAATACTTACATTGAGTAATTTGATAATAGATTTCTCTTAATGTTAAACTGTTTTAATGAGTCATTTATAACTTGGAGTGGAGTCAACAGTAATAACAGGCAGTGTTACAGTTTAAAGTATAATCCAAATGGTAGCAAATATATGCCAATACGATGACAAACAACAACAAAAATGAGAATATGACAAAGCACAATACTGCTTAACCAACTAAAAAGATTCCACATACTAATAAGCTTTTGAGAACAAAAGTATATTATTTTGAATATTATCATGGCAGCAATGATCCTCAATTGTACATTCAAGAACATAAAACTAAATAGAACACAAAAAGAAGGCAGAAATAAGAAGTGTAATGCAGGGTGAAAATTTTTGTTTCATTTTTTTAACCCCATTTGCCATGCAGGCTTTTCATCTCTCTGTTTAGGTATTATATATTCTACCTCAAAGGGATAGTTTACCATAAAATGAAAATAAAGTCATCATTTACTCACCCTGGTGTTGTTCTAATGCAGTATGTCTTTATTTTTCAGGCCACAAAAGGGTACATTTTAAAAAAATGCCCCACTACTTGTGTGCTTTTTCTGGACGAGTCGGATTGAACTGTTATGAATAACTGTGAACTGTCAGAGTCTCGCGAACATGTGCCGAGCACAGAAGAAGGTCAGGATTTTCTTTAAACAATACATTAAATTTCAGTTTTTTGTTTTTTTTACTAAACCATATCATATACCCTCAGAATACTCTGAAAATCCGACATGTAAAATCGGACCATTCTATGATACTTTTGCATGTTTTTTTAAAAGCTTGATTCTGGTCAATATATTCACTGCAATTATATGTATGAGCGGGAGAGGGAAGTTCTTTAAAATTTCTTCTCTTGTGGTCCGGTAAAGAAAGAATGGCATACGGCATTGGAACATCACCAGGATGAGTAACTGATGACTTAATTTCATTTTAGCTGGAACTATCCCTTTAAGCATAATAACAATTGCTTTTTAAATAACTATTCATATCGTAAACTGCTACAAACCATTCCCATTTTGTCTTTGCTATCTCCTTACAAAAAAAAAAAAAAAAAAGCATTCACATGCTTTTCAGATTGTAGAGAATTTTGAATTTTCATTTGCTTTCACTCCACTGCCTCAGGATGTCCTCTGCTGCTTGCAGGGTTGAGTCCTCCTATTAATGTTAACAAAAATATTAATTAAATAATATAAACAACATTTTAACAAGGTGAACTACAGATCCCAATGGCAATCACTTTTCCTGCATTGATGTATGATTCACCTATATAAAGCAACCTATTCTGCATCTAAAATTATAGGGGCTGTCAAAGTTAACATGTTAACTTGTTAACTTTGATTAAAAAGTTGATTAAAAAAGTGAAAACTAAAAAGATTAGTCATGGTGATACTTAAACTTATGCTTAAACTTTATAGTCTCTAAAGCATAAAATTGACCTCACACAAAACATTGACATTCCAAATAATTAAGCAATTTTAAAATGTGTTTAAATTTCAAATAATTTCATGTTTCATTTTTGTGTTAGAAAATACCTTAACGAAGCAGAATCGGATGTATTTCTGGAATTCTTCTCTGTGTTCCGGGCTGTAGAATGCAGATACAGGGATAGTTGCGAGTCCCTATTCAGAAGTGAAGAACTCGCATTATTAATTTAACAACATATTTTGCTATATAGATTGTTAAAGATATTATAACTGTAAATACTCAGGTTTGTGATTACCTTCTCTTTTACGAGCCATTTCACAAATCTGTAGTCATAGGGTTCGTCTTTAGTACTAGGGTCGGTAAGATCAATATCTTAAAGAAAAACATTTCAAATCAAAAAGCAAAATTAAGAACACTATTTTTGAATAGTAATGTCAAAAAATGAATTGCTATCACAGAGTGTACTGTATATTTTCTAGTTTTCAGTCACTGCTACAATATGTATTAAATTAAAATTATAGAAATATTCTATAATGGATATATATATAATTATGGATATTGTATATTTTTTAGTTTAGAGTCAGTGCTACAGTATTTTACTAGCTAGAATTTGTTCTTTGTGAGTGCAAACCCTACAAAACGATTATTGAATATCTTTAACCAATAACGACAAATGACTGGAAAAGACACAGAAAACGCATGGGAACAATATAATGTGTTTATTATAAGAAATATAAAATGAAAGAAGACTGCAATTAAATTAAGAACAAAATAAACATGACAGCTACTCATCTCAGGCAGATAGATTGGGGAATTCTTAGAAATGAAAATTATTTTTCTATAATCCATACAGAAATCTGAGTTCCTTCTTTAATACTTTGTTCTACACTATTTCTGTAACTTACTAAGATTTGAGATATCGGCAATCATGAAGTATCCTCCTTGGGGCAGAATGGGTTTTAGGCCAACGCTCTTCAGACAATCTGCCAGCCTTAGTCGCTTTTCATGAAGATTGAGGGGTAACTGGTGGAAATAGCTGTCCTCTGTTCCGAATACATCATATTCCCTCTGAAAACCTACTGCTACAGCTTCCTTAAGAACAATAATTGACAATGTCAGCCCACTGAAATAAAATGACAAACTTTATCTTTAAAACACAGGAGCTTTGTTTTACCTGGGCAGCTGTGGCACAGTGATACACGGAGTTCTGATGAACGGTTTTTAAGTGCTTCAGGATATGCCCTGATCCCATTGCCCAACCCACCTACATTAAAATAATAAAGTAATTTGATGACTCAAAATAGAGATAATCTAAAATAACCTACTGAAGAGGCACTACCAGCCAGTCAAAGACATTATGACAAACAGAGGCAAATAATATGGCAAAAAACAAACATTGTTGAATTTGAGCAGCTCACCTTCCACCCTGTGGCACTGAAAGTCTTCCCAGCACTCCCAATGGTGACAGTGCGTTCCCACATACCTGGCAGACTGGCTGTCAAAAAACAAACAAACATTCTTTTACTTTATAAGTCCACAAAACTGATATATTGCATTACTCTCACAGTTCTGCTCTTACCAATCTTTACATGTTTTGTTCCATCATATGTGAGCCACTCGTACACCTCGTCACTGATGCATATGACATCATGTTTAATGCATAAGTCAGCAATCACCTGAAGTTCCTCCTGCAGATAGACCTGCAAGAAACCAGTTAGGGTTAGGCTGCTGAACATAGGCATATGTATCTGTGGTAAAAATCTAACCCACTGACCTTGAAAGACATTTCTGCTCAATTTCAATTCCAACTCTGTATGATTGGCATGTAATTTTTTACATAAATTACACTACCATTTTGGGGTCAATAAGAAATTAATACTTTTATTCAGCAAAGATGCATTCAATTGATCAATATTTACAGTAAAGACATTTATAATGTTACAACAGATTTTTATAAAAAAAAAATGCTGTTTTTTACACATTCTATGTGGTATGCATCAAAATATTAAGCAGAACAACTGTTCTATTTCATCTGTCAACACGCCACATGCTGTGGTGTGTTGACCTTATTCACATAACCAGGGATACCTGCGTAACCCTCCATTTTCAACACCGACAATAAATCACCAAATCAAAATCACCATATTATGCAATGTTTTATTTTCTAAGGCACATTTGTATAAGCTACTTAAATATCCTAATTGAACTATGGCCTACTCCTGGCTTAGTCTAAGCCCTCTCTGTGAAACCGGGCCAATGTCTTTGATTTTGGAATATGAAATACAAACCAGAGATTTCTTGACAGATTTCATGAAATTCACTTGTATACAACTATTTTGGATAAAGTATAAGAATGGGTAAAATTGTACTCTGTTTGTTGGTGACTGACTCACCTTGCCAAGAGGGTTATTAGGAGTGTTAATGACAATGGCTTTGGTACGAGCACTAAATTTACTCGCCAACTCTTCAGGAGACAAAACCCAGTCAGCACTGGATAGAGCAGGACCACAGCCTTCCCTCTGTCAATACACAGAAAGTATTAATCAAAAGAAACATTTTAATCTCAGATTAAGTTAACAGATCTTGTCACATGATATTAACATACCGGTTTAAGGGGCACATATATAGCTGTTCCTCCCGCCATCATTACCATTGGCTGATAACAGTCAAAGAATGGCTCCACAATAATCACCTGCTCATGTAAAGGAAAAAAGGGCATTCTGATTTCACATATTGAACATAAGGAAACAGTGAGTGACTTTTTCATTCTCTACTAACAATGTATCCCAGACTACTACTGAATCTAATTTTATGAACTTGAATATTGCCTTGAAAATGATGACTTTACCTCATCACCCTCATCAATAAGAGCCTGGAAGGTGCAGAAAAGTGCTTGATATGCTCCAACAGAAACCAAGATATCCTCCATCGGATTTATTTCCCGGCCAACAATCCTACTGAAGAACTTGGCCAGGATCTTCACAAGATTTGGGTGGCCCTGTATGATCGCATGTTGTTAGATACTTCAGCAAAGCTTTACTATTATACTCTTTATAGCATGCAGTGGTTGTTCATTTAGTAAACAAACAAATCATTAACTGAAAGCTTAAAAGCACATGTACTTCTAATATCTTACAAAAGCACGTGTGTACTGGTGCATGGAGAAACCTCCATTCAATGCTTTGCAGAAGGCTTCTTGAATGAAACTAGGAGGGGGAAAATCAGGGAACCCTTGACCCAGGTTCACAGCCTTATAATCGGCAGCCAGCTGAGTGAATTCCACCCTACCGATGACATACACAATATAAAAATAACTTGCAGTTTTACACATCAAAATTAATTAACTTTACTTAAATAAGTGCGATGCAGAATGGTTAGGTAGATCTAGCATGATCGTAATCAGATAATTACACGGCTCTCTGTAATACAAGATTGGCTAATTTGCGCCATCTTGCGACTCAAAACTGTTATTGCGAACACCGACTATAAAAATGGAGGACAGTACCAAATTTGATTTATGGTAAGAATAAAACCTTAAAATAAATACCATATATATATATATATATATATATATATATAGATAGTAAACNNAACTCAAAATAGTAAGATAATTTAATAAAATAACTAAATATTTACGTCCTTGTATTTCCTTGTTTGGTAAATGCAGTGTAATAAGCAGAATGTACAGCACTAAATGGCTGGTCTACCCATTTATACTTTAACTTTCACCATGAAACTTAATTACCATATATTTTTGTCAATTCCTTCAATCCTTCTCGCGTGCAATTTACGAGACATTATGTCCTGCGTAAAAAAAGGCAGAAAAGCATGTAATAAGACAAAACCTTTGCAAATTACGCCACTAAACCACAACATGATCAGGAAAACCGATCGAGTGTGAAATGTGTAATACCTTATCGTGAAAACCTGCGATTAGTAATCTGTTTGACAGCGAAGGTCCATTTACCGCCGCTCTTCTCCACATGCCAGTCTTTTCCAAACCACTTTACTGTAGGTTTACTGCAGGTAAATCAGTAGTAACACGTAGTAACATATTAAATTCACGCCACATCTCTAGCTACTGAACTGTCAACCTTTGAATGTCGTGCGGTCAATAATTCAGTGACATGACAGCAGTCTTGTCCTTATGATTTAGATTCAAGCGACAAACGATAATGTCGTAAATGTCGATTTCATACCGTAATCTAAAAACTAATGCACAAAACTTTGTTTTGCACCAAACCTTGATTTACCTCCCCCGGCTGTTAAAGACGTCACACATTTGCTTCTCAAGCGTCTTCCTCACTCTCAGCCAATGAACCTGCGAGCAGAGCTCCTCCTCCAAGCAGCAGATTTTACTTCCGCTGTGGGCGTGGCCATTAACTGCTTGCACCGAGACTGTCAATATATACTGTACACGTTGTAATTTGTAATGATCATTCTTATTGTACAATGTTAGACATTTCACGCTCTAGCTTGTTTCCTAAGCTATCATTCTAATAAACCTTGCATGGTGGTACACCATGAATAGTGCTTATGTGCCTCTATTGTGAGTCACTTTGGATAAAAGTGTCTGCTAAATCAATACATGTAAATGTAGATAATGTAATGAAATGTAAATGTCTCCAACCTTGGCTTGGCAGAACAATAAAAACAAAATATAGACAAATCATTCTCTTTATAAAGCTGATATCTTAAAAGTGACAACAGAAAAAAAAATATTTTCACAATGCAATTTTGTGAAACAATGTGTGAATTTTTTGTCTCTTTCAGTCCGAAACACAAGGCAAAGTCCTGCTTTTCATCCTTTCTGCCTAGAAGTCGGCCTTCTTGATATCCCCAGGCAGTACACGACCCTTTTTTCTTGCCCTCTGTTTGCGCTTCTCTATCTTGGCATCCTTGCGTTGCTTAATATTCCTTTTCCGCTTGTCTTGTCTCTTCTGCATCTTCTCCACAACTTGCTGGCTCCTCTTTGTCCACTTCTTTTTCTTCTGAGCTTTCCTCTTCTCCTTCTTCTTCAATGATGCATGCAAGAGTTCCTCATTGTCTTTGATCTTCATACCTTCAGCTTTGTAGAGAACATTGGTCCACTTCATCTTCTCTTCCTCTCTTTGTGCTTTGCCTTCATCCTTCTCCCTCAGCTGCTCCAGGTAATCTTTCCTCGCCTCGATGCGTGTTAAAAGCTGCTTGTAGTTCTTGCCAGTGAGCGGAGTCAGTATTCCTTTCACTTTCCTTTTCTTTTTGTTCTGGATCAGCTTGGTTCCTTTGTCCACATAGTCTTCTGCAACCTCCATCTTGTTGAAGACTATGAAGCTCTGCTCCTTTTTGGCAGGTGTGCTCGACGTAGAGCTGACTTGCAGTTGGGGTTTTGCTGCTTCTTTGTCATCTTCTCCTGCCTGCAAAGCTGCAGCATCAGCTAACTTTTTCATTCGAAACTCTTTCTTTTTCCTCTTCCGACGCTCCCTTTCTTGTTTTCGTTTTTCTCGTTTCTTCTTTACCTCGTCTGAGGAAGGATCTTTAGGAGGGCCCTGAAAGAAAGCACATATAAAGGCTTGGCTTAAAACCTCTTAAATGGGTGATATAATACATTTCTTATTTTCTCCATGTAGTACTTTTTTTAATTTAAATGCAAGTAATGTTTATGTTGTTGTTGTTTTTTGATGAAAAACTTTGGTGAGCAATTTAAATCATTTATCTGACCCATAGAAAACATACCCTCTTAAGTAAAGAGATTCAGCATATTTATTTACACTTAATAACATTACATTTTCTTCAATTTTCAATCTTTTAGTCCAACTGGAGCATGTACCTGTCCACGAGACTCCTCAATCTTCTGGTGGAGCCTCTGACGAAGAATGTCTACAGCATTAAATTCCTGTGATGTTCCACCTAACAGGGATGAATCAGTTAAAACCCCTTAACATTCAACAACAATAAAGCCTTCTGAATGAACTAATATTCTCATTTTCAAACTGCTTTTTACCCTCAGGCTTCTTTTGTGTCTCTGAAATCCCATTCTGAACTGGTTTTCTCTGAGCTGGAGGAACTGCAGGCTGAGTGCTCTTTGAAACTGGTTTATTTTTGCTCGCATTCGTGTTGTCTCCTTTTGTTGGGTTTTGTTTGTTCTTTTTCTTCTTTGGAGGAGCGCCATCATTAACCCCGCTGCCTCGGAATGGAACTAAAAGGGGGATACAAAATAATAAAACTTTATTAATTCTTTAACTTTATTTTTCTTCAACTACTGACTTGACTTGAAAATACAAACCTTTCATGTATAAATAAATAAAGCAACAATTTCTAACAATTTCACTAGTATTCACTAATTCATTAATGTGCAATTAACAATGCAGAACATTACCATAGGGTCTTTTCTTTGGCTCCTTTTTCTGGGATACGCATACTTTACGTGTCAACTTCTCCAGATAATCATACTTCGCAGCAAGGCTGGCCATGTTTCCTGTTACAAACAAACAAGTAAATGCAGCAGATGTAGATAGGTAACATATTAATTACGATTTTACCAAAGTCAGAGTAATGGGAAACCTATGCAGTACTTTATGACAACAATAACAAAGATGCAAATTAATGGATGTAATAAACGTATTATTAAGCGTTTGTCCGAATATTTACCTCGCACAATCAAACACGTCAATCGAAATTTCACCGGACAGCTTCTGTGATGAGGTAACTGTGATTCATCAGCAGGAGAATGAATATAAAGACATTTTACCTCCCTAGAAATTACAAACTGAATAGGATAAAAGCCTTCAAATGTGGACTGAATACTACAGCCCTAATAACTTCACCAAATATGTATTCAGAAACATGCCCCACGTGTGTATTGTCTTGCGCATGCGCATGATGGTTCAGAATCTCCGGAAATGGTTACATTGAAAGCATTCCCCTGAAAGCACAAGACATGTTATGTAGTCGACCTGACAGTTGATGTTTAGGTTACAATTTCAGCTAACATGAGCAGTTTCAGATTAACGTTGATGTTCTCTAATAACACATTTAAGATCATTCGAGGAAGTGTAAGTTCGTTTTCATTTTTTCAATTTCAATAATGTTTATTTATTATTAAAATGTTTGTAATTCATTCTTGACAGTTCAAGTGTAGTTCATTTGTTCTTTTCTCAGATTCTCATCTCACCCAAGAGGACCCTGTTTGTGACACGACAGGGTTTATTCAGACGTCAGGATGCTCCAGTGCTCCGCTGTAATTATGTTTAGTTTTCTCATTTACTATATTCTTAATTATTGACTAGACTGACTGCATTGCCGTTCAAAACTTTGTGTTCGGTAAGATTTTAATGTTTTTTTTAAGTCTCTAATGCTCACCAAGGCTGCATTTATTGATTTAAAAAAAATGTATATTGTGAAATATCTTTAGTTTAAAATGTTTTCTAATTTAATGTATTTTAAAATGTAATTTTGCAAAGCTGAATGTTCAGCATTATTACTCCAGTCTTCAGTGTCACATGATCCTTTAGAAATCATTCTGATTTGGTGCTCAAGAAAAATTTATTATTATTATCAATATTATTTAAATGTTAAAAAGTTGTGCTGCTTGATATTTTTGTGGGGGAACCACAAAAGAACAACATTTATTTAAAATAGATTTTTTTTAAACAATGTAAACGTATACTTTCTGTCACCCCAAACTTTTGAATGGTAGTGTAAAATAAAAAAGGTTAACAGTTATAGCTGTCTTTCTGTCAGGCATTATGCACGAACAATTTGCAGAGTCTTATGTGATTTTTAAAGTGTTGTTTTTTCCGTAGGTAACCTAGCCAGGTTCAGTCAGCGATCAAGTTCCACTGTTGCGAGAACAGAGAAAGGAGAAGACTCCTTCCTGAAGTGGCTTCTCTTGTTGATACCTGCCGCCACATTTTGTCTTGGAACATGGCAGGTACAAGCATAAGGGAATTATTTATTCTGCAAAATAACTAAAACTGCCATTAGCTGTTTGTGAAAAGCCTTCTGTTTGATTTTGTAGTTAAAACGCAGAAAGTGGAAGTTGGAGCTGATCCGTGATCTTCAGAGCCTGACGACTTCAGAGCCTATCTCACTGCCCATAGAGTGAGTCTGTACCAGTGCCTTGCGTTTACCATGCTCTCGAGTGTTATTAAGCTTAGACATTGTGATAAACTGGTGATGTAATCTGTGTGTGTCAGTTCTATGGAAATCAAACAGCTGGAGTACAGGCGAGTGAATGTGCGTGGGCATTTTGATCACTCAAAAGAGCTGTATGTTCTGCCCCGCTCCCCTGTGGACCCTGAGAGAGAGACCCGGGAGGCTGGTAGGATTTCCTCCAGTGCTGAGAGCGGAGCTAATGTCATTACACCATTCTACTGTACTGATCTAGGGTACAAACACAATCAATTTGAATTCCACTTAATTTTTTACACTTGCCTGGCACTCTAACATGCCGTAAAAACTTTCTGGATAAATTTTTTAGGATCACTATCTTGGTGAACAGAGGTTATGTACCCAAAGCTAAGATCAAACCAGAAACCAGGATGAAGGGACAGGTAATAATGTCTACTGAATCAAATCCATGCATAAACATGATCAACTCACTTCAGAGTCTTACTTAATTCATTTTTCACTGAGACTTTTAATTTTTCAAATAATGATAATTGTTTTATTACATTATCTTAATCTTTCTAAATGTTTTTTGAGGGGTGTTTGTATTTTCTTAAAGGTGACTGAGGATGTGGATCTTGTTGGCGTGGTGCGTTTAACCGAGCAGCGGAAACCGTTTGTCCCTCAAAACAATGTGGAGGCAAATAGGTGGCACTATCGGGACCTGGAGGCCATGGCGAAGGTCACTGGTGCTGAGGAGATCTTCATTGATGCTGTGTTTGGTTAGAGCTGCTCTTAATATATTAACTTTTGGTGAATAATTAGTATAAACCTATAAAACATTTTTGTCCAGTGATCACATCAAATGTAATAAATGTGAATCTTTTTCTATTCTTTCATTCAGACAGCACAATACCTGGTGGGCCAATAGGAGGGCAGACAAGAGTGGCTTTGAGAAATGAACACATGCAATATGTCATCACATGGTTTGTTAAACACAATTACTAATCTATTGTAATGCCTAAAAATACGCCTGCCTTGTCTGGATTGCTAAATTGTTATTTTTATTTAAATCCTCATGCATTTACCCTTGAACTGAAAGAGAAACAGAATTGCTTTAAAACAATTTAGGAACTACTTGATTTGTAATTTTATAGATGAGCATGAGGTGAACTGTTCTTTAACAACTGAATTTTTTTTTTTTTTTTTTTTTAGGTATGGACTGTGTGCTGCTACCTCCTACATGTGGTATGCAAAATTCATCAAGCGTATTGCTTTATAAAGATTTTCAGCCCTTGTGAAATATGCACTGTAGAATAATAAAGCTCTTTTAATGTTGAACCCAATTTTGTTAGTAAAGATGTGGATTTGTTGTCTGAATTAAAGAAACCTTTATGCTTTGATACAAAGGTTATAAAGGGAAAATATCCTTTATAGCAGTGCTTCTCAACCAGGGGCCCTCAGGAAACTTCCAAGAGGCCACAGGATGACAAAATACTGAATTTATTTTTCCCCTTTATTATTGATTTTTTTTGTTTGAAAAAGATCAGAATCTTGAAGAATCACAAAATAATTCTTATTAACAAACTAGGAGTTTTGTTTTGATAAGTAGTGTTGTCCATTGTAGCAGGAATACTGGAGTAATATGGAGCCATCTGTTGTCTAATCGCTCTCGCCGTACTTTGATGTCATACACCTGGATTGTGCAGCACCGCTTCATGTCGAACACACCAATTATCTTGCTATAGGTAATATATGAGGGACATTAAACCCTCTGGTGCTCTTCACATGGCAGTCAAAAAAGGCCATTTTTTTTATTTGAATTTTTTTACATATATTATACATGTCCATTTATTCACTTTTTGAGCATAGACCGAAAAATGAAATTTCCAACTTAAACAGTCACATCTTTTTAAAGACAACACTTGGCAGATTAAAAAGTGAAACTTTTCACTAAAGGATATGAAATATATTTTCCAAAACAAATTTTACTCTAAAGCTCCAAGAAAATCAAAGCCATACATCTCAACTGTGTTCTAAATTTGAGGTTGAATGAGCTTTCAGTAAGATTGTCTACAGTACAAAAAGTCTCCACTAGATAAAATTTGTTTCCTATTCAATTCCAATGCAGTAATTTGACCTTGAGGACAAGTGTGACGTTTTCAGGACCATTTAACCTTTTGTAAACATGTCTATGATTGAGTTCACATAGCAATTGTGATCACTTTACCAAGTTTTACCCCATTCTGAGAAAAAAAAGAAAAAAAAAAGAATTGCAAACACCAGAGGGTTATATATGGACAATGGGGTCCTTTGAGTTAAACAAAGTCAAAAACCAGCTTTAGAGGGTGGTTTAATTTAAATAATTTCAGTAGCCGTTTATACAAATCTATGAATTTATATAATCTTTATACAAATCTTTAAAAATTCAGTTGAATGTATTGACAGATGTAAAGAGAACAAAAAAAAAAAAAAAAAAATTAAGAACCAGTCAAACTCGATACTTCTGTGAACATTTTTAATAAACAATACAGGAACTTAACCCAGTTTAGTAGCCAGCTCCTTGGCCTTTGCTTTCTCGAGTTTAGCAATGCGAGCAGTTGACTTGGGACCCAGGACATTGCCTCCCCAATGACGACGGATCTGAAGAGATTGAAATGGAAGAAAAAAAAAAAAAAAAGATTCAGAAATCAGTTAGCAGAAAGAAATTTGGTTATACAATGTCAAATCAATTTATTGTAAATCAATTAATCTGTAGTGTATTAGTTTCAGCAATTGTAACCACTGCAGATAAACTGACCTCCTCGTATCTGTCATTGTAGTTGGTCTTGATGGCCTCCACCAGTTTAGCAAGAGCTGCTTTGTCTTCACTAAAGAGTGGGAGGGAAGGACAAAAACAAAACGTTAACCACAAAGGTCTTATGTGCATAATGCCCAAATCAGTGCGTAACTGCAAATCATTTTGCTCAGGGTTAAAAAGCTCATTTGAAGCCACACGGTTGTTCAGTTGAAGAAATTCATACATCATAGCCATACGATGTGCAGCACAGTAAAGTGACACATGAATGTGTTTGTTACTTACGGGTTGGTCTGTGTGAAGGCAACAGAAGTGCAGGTCTTTCTGTGCACAAGTCTGCCCAGCCTGGCCTTGCCCTTGACAATGCAGTATGGGACACCCATCTTACGGCACAGAGCAGGCAAGAACACCACCAGCTACAAATGGCAAATTAAATCAATTAGGAATCGACAACAAACCCCACCTACACATCAAAACAGAACCCAAAACAATTCTGAAAAAAAGGGTTACAGAAATGCTTCTGAGACACATTGAGTGGTTGCTGCTCAGGGTTAAAAAGCTCATTTTTAATCTTCAGTTTAAATTCAGGTGAAGAAATTCATTTCATCATTGCAGACAACCACATGGGCTATTCTGTAGAAAAAAAAAAAAACAGCTGAGAGGAACGCACCTCAATGGGATCCACATCATGAGCAATAACGACCAGCTGTGCCTTCTTGCTCTCCACTAGTGTGGTCACTGTGTTCACACCTGAGAAATAACAAGTGTGTCAATTAAAAAAAATAAAATAAAAGATACAGCACTGGTTCTCAACTAGGGGGCCTCAACAAGATTCTAGAAGGCCACAATGACAAATATTATTAATTAAAAGGCAAAACAACAACACTAAAAATAAAGATGACCAGAGGTACATTTCAGCTTAGATGGGAGGGCCTTTGAATAATGTCTTGGACAAAGGGAGGCCTTGGAGTCAAAAAGGTTGAGAACAACTGATTGAGACAAATGTCATGTACAAATGAGTGTAACTCATAACTCAGGAAAGGATTGTACCTTTCAATGTCTTTAAGGAAAAGACACTTTAAAAAGACACACCTGCACGGAGGACTGGTGGCCTCTTAGTGGGCACGTCTCCCTTTCCAGCAGCCTTCTGTTCAGCACGAGCCAGCAGCCTCTTTTTTTTCTCCTGCTTGGTCTCAGGCCTGTATTTGTGGGCCAGCTTGAACAGCTGGGTAGCTAAAGAAAGACAATTTAAAGTGTAAATGTAAAAGCCATTTTACATTTTCAGCAATCATAATTCTAGCAATGCTAGAAGGACCTCAAAATCAACAACTTAAGCCAAATTTAACTGAACAATTCCTAAGCAGCAATAATATACAACAGTGCATCAGTGATCTTGGTGGAAACTGTCCACATCAACTATTCAGATAGCAAATATTATTCACATCATCTGCACATCCACAAAAGTCTAAAATGCCACAGAGGTCTCAACATTTAGAGGGCAATATGTTGTTTTTACAGATTAACTGGTGGAACTATTGGTCGTCTGTAAAAAATATTGGAATAATACATTTCCTTTTGTGAGAAAATGACATAATATTGTAAATTATATTCTCAGGGTCAAGTCATTGTTAATTTTCTAATAAAGTACAGCACTTTCACATTACGCAGAAAGTTTTCGTTCACTTTACTGATTTTAAACTATCTGCGATCAGTTATAAGCACATATTTTACATTTTGTGTTACTGAATTGGAAAAATCCACTATTTGCAACCTCTAAAAGCATTGTTGTACAGACAGCATCAAAGTCAAAAGACACCAGTCAAAGGAAAGACTCACCGGTCTGGCGGTCCAGAGCCTGGGCGAACTGGTTGATCGCAGGGGGAACCTTCAGACGCTTGTAGAGAATGGCCCGCTGCCTCTGCAGACGGACGTAACGTGGCCATTTCACAAATCGGGTCAGATCCCGCTTCGGCTGGATGTCCTGACCTGAAGATTAAAGCGCATGACTTTCATTAGCAATAAATGGCATTAGGGTAAAACCTGTCAATTGATTTCCAGATATTTGTGCATCAGCGATCTTGGTGGAAAATTGTCTGCATTGTTGTTAAGATAGCAAATATTCATTACATCATCTGCACTTATTTACACACTTCAAATGACTGTGTGCACTCAAATCTCATCAACAGGCCAGTTGTTACTCACCAATGCCAAAGTTCTTAGGCCTCTTCTCAAACAGGGGGTTCACAACTTTCTTGGCCTCGTGCTTCTTGGCCACTGAAGGGGCTGGTGCCACCTTCTTCCCCTTAGCCTTTTTTCCTTTAGGCTATGGAGAGATGCACAACATTGTGAGTTCATTATCCATAATGAGAAGAAAATTTCAACAAAATAGCATTTTACAGCTCTTGCTCAGTGTAAAAAAAATGACTTCTACACAAAAGTTCAGGTGAAGAAATTCAAGACATCACTGCAAAAGCCAAAAAAACAACAACTTAACTTTATGTTTTGACATGCGGTGTAGCAACTTGTACCAATTTGGCATTGTAGATAAACGCTTACCTAACACTACTACATTCTCATTAATCATAATTGGCAAATTGTTGATTGACAAACGCGTGTAATGGTGTAGAATACAGCAATGCTCGTGTTTAAGAAGCACCAGCGGGCCGATCCGATTCATTTCTGGCCTACAAACCAATCCGCTAACACGTTAGCATTCGAGTCCATTGTTGAGTTACTCGTAATAATAAACATGTTATTAAAAAAATTATAACCGTGAGCCCGTTTTAAAACTACGGATAATAACAATTAAAGGCGCCACATCTCGAGGCGTCGCTGCTGACAGTAAACGGACACTACAGCTTACAGCTTATGGATCTACATACTTGAAATGTTCACAATTCTCGTCCAGAGAGGAAGCGCTGGTGCTTTATTTTCCATAACTGATATATTATGAGCCCTAGAACACCCTAGAAAACAGGATGCTTAAGGATTTTTATAAAGTGAAGGCTCCCCAGTCAAAACCATCGGACACTCACCATGTTGGTTCAGACGGAAAGGAGGAAGAAGGGGATTGTGGGAAATTTAACTACCGCGACATTTGGTAATGACATCATCTGTACGCGACAGAACAAAAGCGGGAGGCTCATGTTTATTTGAAGAGATATTAGAAGAATGCTTGCAGTTGTAAGTAGCGACTTTATATATTTAAGTTATAGTGCATACACTCTTCTTAACTCATTAATTATCCATGTGTGATGTACAGTCACAGAAATCTGTTTATTTTGAGCGTCTGAGAGAAACAAAATAAATCTCGAACATTCAAACACTGGCATCAAATGTTCAGTCATGTTATAATTTGATACACTGTTAATTTAAGTTTGTTATGTTATAATATTTGATAGTGTTATAATATTTGATAATATATTATATTTTTTTAAAAATTATTATTGTTTTATGTATATATATATTTCAAACATTGACAATATTGTATTATTTACAGTCATGCCAATAAAGCCAATTTGAATTTGACATTCGCAAATGCATTAATTTAACTGTGTTGAAGAATAGACCGTACTCTTTTTATGTGTTTCTGAAAATAGCCAGAATTGACTTTTTCACAGATGGACGAGCGGTTGTTTAATCAAGTCACGTTGCCTTCACGAGCCGTCCAATTGATCACTTACATATGCAAACCCAGGATTTACAAATGTGCAGTATAAGTGTAAATGTACAATTGTAAAAACTGACTATCTAGGGTTAGTTAATTAATTAACTAACGACCAAGCTATAAAGTATAAACAGTATTAAGTATACTATGGGTTAAAAAAATTGTGGAAATGCAACAATGCCTGTTATATGTGTTTAGTTGTGGTTTGTGTGATAATTAATTGCAATTCTAATCAAGTTTTGTTTCAGATCTTTTAGCACAAAGTGACTGAAGAGCGCTGAGATGACCACACAGAGAGTCCTCCCGCAAAGCAAAGAGACTCTACTGCAGAACTACAACAAGAGACTGAAAGATGACATCAGGTCAATTCTAGACAATTTTACGGAAATAATCAAAACTGCCAAGGTATGTTGGCATGCATTGTGCTGTGTGATGTTCATATTTATATGATTTTAACTATGAGACAATAATCTGGTTATTGCTTCGATCAGGTGGAAGATGAGACTCAGGTTTCCAGGGCGACACAAGCTGAGCAGGACCACTATGAGATGCATGTGCGAGCCGCCAACATTGTAAGGATGATAGACACGACATAATTCACCCAAAAATGAATATTCTGTCATCAATTACTCACGCTCATGTAATTCCAAATTCATAAGATTTTAGTTCATCTTTAAACACAGATGAAGATATTTTTAATGAAATCTGAGAGATTTCTGTCCCCCCATTAAAAGTCTATTCACCCAAAACTTTGACATAAACATTATAAATAAAGAGATTATAAAACATTGATCACACTCAAATATGGTAAACAGACCGTACTTGTTTTACACTCAAGAACAAATCTCATTGGTTCTTGCGGAAGCTGAAACGCGCTGCCGTGATGTGAGAATGAACCTCATTGGTTGTTACGTGTCAAGCAAGCATGCTTGAGCTTCCATTTACCGTATTTGATGTGCCCTATGTGCACTGATCAATGTTTATGTGTGAAGAAAAGCCTAAATTAAATCTGTGTCATATAAAGTGACCATGTCTCTTCAGAAGACTTATTAAATCGCTCAATTCATATAGATTATTTCACAATCTCTTCACAGTTTGAAGCGAATACGTTTTAAATATCTTAATTTGTGTTCTGAAGATGAATGACATTTGTAATGACATGAGGGTGAGTAATTGAAGACAGAATTTTCATTTTTGGGTGAACCAACCCTTTCAATGTGTTTGTGTTTTAGGTCCGTGCAGGAGAGTCTCTCATGAAGCTCGTCTCGGACCTGAAGCAGTTCCTCATCCTGAATGACTTCCCCTCTGTCAATGAGGCCATCAGTCTCCGCAACCAGCAGCTGCGCACGCTGCAGGAAGAGTGTGACAAGAAGCTCATCTCCCTGCGTGATGAGATTGCCATCGACCTGTATGAGCTCGAGGAAGAGTATTACTCCTCCAGGTACAAATAGACCAGTGATCCCAAACGTGTGCAGTCACCTCTGCCTTCCCTTGCTTACCAACGCCATAAACATGATGCATATGTACATCATAAGAACATAACACATGGTGATTTATGGAGCCATGGTTATGTCTATAAAGATATTTTTAACTTGCACAACCAATTATTGGCTCCAACCATTGATCATTTTACTAAAATACGCGCTAACCTTGTTGGTTTGCCCTATTTGTTTTATTACACCTTGCTAGTTTGGTCCTCCGTAAACATACACACATTCATTTACCATAGTGCCTTAATAAGAGTGTTTATTCTTGCAAGTAAGCCTATAGCTAATGAAAGTGTGCATTTTTCCTCTCACACAGCTGTCATGTAGTAAGACTTGCTTACAATTTAGATACTGTAGACCCTTGGGTTTTATTCTACTTGTCATGTTTATAACAAGCCAGACATCATCATATCTGTTTCTGCTATAGCAAAATCCATATATCCATATTGTCATATCCATCCATATTGCAGTCACACCAAAGACATTATAAAGCACTTTCCATATAAGTTTTGTACAAGTAAACTTCTGTTATACATATATAAGTGCATGTAAATATTTCCCTTCCAGGTGCCTTAATCGATTGTGTTTGAGAAGATTTACTTTATTTTGCAATCAGGAATCAGGATGTGTATTTACTTTTTTTAGTGGTGCTTGTCAGATCATTTTTTTATAGAGATTAGTATATGATAAATCTGGATCTTTATTGTTATTTAATGATTTTAGATCAATTTAAGCTGTCTTTGAAGCACACCATTGTAACCAGTAATAGTTATATGTGAAGAGAAATTTTCATTGGGTTTTTATGGAAATAATTTCATAATTGATTTTTTTTAAACTTTTTTTTAGGAACATTTTTAATTTTAATGTCATTTGATATTGGATTGGACACAATGTTGGATGAGCTGCAAAATTAAAAGCACTTCAGAATTTTTAAAACAAATATAGGGTGCTGTAAGTAGTGTATAGATTACTTTTAAGAATCAAATTAATTTGCTTGCTCGAAAAAAGTTAAGATCAAGAAGCAGATTTTTTTTGAGAATTCATAAACGCCATGATTTGTTTTCTTTCTCTGTTAAGCTTAGTGAAGATTGTGTAACTGGCAAAATATTTTAGCTTTCAGTGGCACATGTGTAAAGTTAAAAATGTAAAATTTATCATTTATAAAGCATTTGTTTTCCTCAGTGGTTTAAAATTGCACTACACTATGTTTCTTTGTGGTGCCGTATTTAGTAGAAACAGTGTGGGTCACATTAGTACCCATTTAAAATGTATCAGATTATTTGTCAGGTTTTCCACAAACCAAATGGTAATTTCAAATTTCATAAATAAACCAGATAGAAACGAGAGCACATTTAGTGTCCGATCTATTATTTTCTCGCCTCCGATTTGAAATTTATGTTCTGCCTCTGTCTGTTGAGTTCATAGTCTAAATTCTCTGCAGCTTACAGCCTTTCGCTTTTCATCTATTGAGCAATTCTATTATTAAACTCTACACACATCTGTTCAATGCACAGAAAGACAGCAAGCAGAAGAGCAATGTGATCTGACAGACCAGCATGTGACCACACGTTTCCAATCAATATGTTAGTAGCAATCCTGAATAATGCTTTTCACAACTTCCTTTCTCTGCTTGGGCTTCCTTTCCCAGTTCTTTCATATGTTATGTGAGTTTGTTTGTGTATGTGTCGCTTACGAAATGTTTATTATTTTCATATACTCCTAATTGTTTACAGAGTGTTTTTAGGCAGAAGTGGACAGTGGAAATGTCAGTTCATGTGCTTGTGTGTAACGTGTGTGTATAACGTTTCTAGCTGTGGACAGTGGGATGGTGTTGAGTTGCCACTTTGTGAGGCCTTTCATCGGCGGGACAGTTGGGGGTCCCCCGAGACGACCTCTGACCCTTCACATGCCAACCCAGAGGATTCAGACCACTTGGGGACCCAGGAGTCCATGCACGGCAGCAGCACTAGTGAACAGTCGTGAAACGCTGGCAGCTTCCTTTACGGACCAGTTAGATTACACAGCCAAGCAACTTGCCATCTTAATAAGCCCCGTCGTAAACCTCCAGCTGTAGACTGCAAATCTAGAGTACTTGAATTGATGTGATTTTTTTTTTTTTTCCTGCAAAAATGACACTGAATTAATACTGAGATCATTTCTTATGAGTAATATTTCAGTATTGTAGCTGGGTAACTTAGTTCTGGGTAACAGTGGTATAATGTTTTCTTTGCTGTCTATTGGCTACATTTAATGCCTCTGGTTTGAATAATATTACAACTACGCTATATTTTATTTTCATCATTGTTCTGCAAATAAAAGTACAGATTAAGTTCAATTCTGTAGTTAAACTTGTTTTAGAAAGAGGTGTTTTGTATGCTAATAGAAAAGACTTCTCTGTAAACATGCTGCATACATTTCAGAGTAAATCTTGCTCTATTTAAGTAACAAAATACACTGTTAAATTTCACTATTACATGTGCATTGTAATGCTCTTCATTTTTTTCAAAATGTGACTGCCAAGGAAGTGTTCTCTTTTTGTCTTTTTATTTTTATTTATATATATTTTTATTGCTGTGCTACCTTAGGATGACCTTTCCATTTCAGGTTGTTACAAGTAATCTGAGCAAAAACTCTTAATAGGTTAAAAGTTTTATTTCATTAGGAAATTCTGTAGAATAAAAATAACCTTTGATAATAAAAAATTAGGTTTCATTAATATGTAGTGATCCAGGCAATTTTGTTGAATTGTTCCACATCAGACTGAAACATAAATGTTGCACAATACATAATTATTAAACCAAACTGTTGTCCTACTTTAAAAAGTTTTCAAAAATGACCAATGTTTTGGGGGAAGTTTTATTGTAAAATGTTTATGGATTGTAAGCTATGGAGACATTCTTTAAATACAGTAAAAATATTTACATCATTCAGTTTACAGAAAGAAAAAACTGTCAGTCTAGTTGACTAAAAAAAGGTGGAGGATTAGTATCGTCGGTTCATCTTCTTGAATTTCTCATAGTGGTAGTCATCTGTGGCCTTCTCGTTATTGGGTCTCTTGCGGAAATTGGGTGGTGTGGCTGGAGAGCAAAAGAAAGAAAAACAAATCACATGAACAAATTCATTAAATGCAATTCACTCTGTAAATTAAGCAAAATAGGTTTTTTGATCTTACACTCAGGTGCTGGATTCTCAGTGTCTCCTACTCGTAGCGGCCTGGCTTTGGGCTCTTCTCTGTGGCGTCTCTGGGGAGCGTTTACATCCTCATGATAGACTTGAGAGAAGAACAGAAAATGAGTTAACCATTGTTAGGGAATATTTCAAACATTCCTAGTTAGTAATCTACATTTTTAAACATTAGACATAGATAAAGCTGTTAACAATCTAGATGTGATGGATAATCTTGATGAAAAAAAAAACAATACTTTTGGATATAAACTACACAGAGATTTAATGATACAATAAATTGGTTTAAGTAAAGAAATAATTGTATTAAGGACAAATACATTAACCTTACAAAAAATCTAATATGAAATGAATCCTGACTAAAAAACAAAAGGCACCACAACTGTTGTGAACATTGATAGGATAAGTTTCTTGAGCAACAAATCAACATATTAGAATGATTTCTGAAGAATCATGTGACTGAAGACTGGAGAAATGGCTGCTGAAAATCACAGACACTTTAAATGATTAAAATAGATAACAGTTATTTTAAATTGTAAAAATATTTCACAATAATACTGTTTTACAATATTTAGTGAACATAAGAGACTTCAAAAACTTTCGAAGGAATGGTAGTGTATGTGTACACTTACAGCGATTGTGCTGGACGTAATTCACAGCAATGTTAGTGGGAACGAAGGAGGTCCCGTTGTCTTTCTTCTTATTCCTCTGCTCAGCAAGCAGCTTTGCTTTGGCATCTTCTGTGCTGATGATGTTCTTTATCTTTGCACTTGTAAGAATGGGAAAAAGAGGGTTTTGAAGCTGGCATCCAAATCTAGGTGGGTCTAATAAGCCAGACTACAGAGAAAAATATCTGATGCCATCAATGGAAAACATCTGAATTATTTTTGGTCTTTTTACTTACTCAATCCCCAGATCCACCTCTGGAATTCCACTCAGCATCTGATTGGACAACATCTCTTCTGTCTTTTTAGCGGAATTGACACGGATGCTCTCTGGAAGCTCGTACAGGAGGTCCTCTGGATTCTTCACCTTCACCTTTAGCTCCTCTGCCTCCACCATGCCTTTCTTTTTCTTTAACTCAGTCTCAATGTACTTCATCCTAAATTAAATCACATACAAGGAGAGAGAAGACAAAACCATATAAACAGAGGCAAAATCACCAATGAAGTAAGACCATCATGCAGAAACTCAGCTTGCGCGCACGCATAGCATCTTACATGTCTGCATCTTCATCTCGTCTGTTAGTCTCGGCAGAAAACGAGGTGCCAAGATTCAGGTCATTTTCATCGACTGTCCTATCGTGGGGAGGAAAAGTTAATTATTTAACTTGTAAAATACAAAAACATCAACTTTAAATAAAAAGCAAACATTATAACATAACACTTACAAGTTTTGGTTTCTGTCTTTCACTTTCTTCATGTCAACAACACCTCCAGTCTTCAGTTTAAATGGGTCATCCTAATACACAAAAAGGGAGTGACAATATTTTACCCCTTTATTAGTTCATAGGATGCATTTACTATAACACTGCAAGTAAAACATTGTACTACAAAATGTAGTTCGATTAAAAAAAAAAAAAAAAAAAACATTCATACCTCAAGCTCAGCCTCCAAAGGAAGCTTCTCTCCTACAAGTAACGTTGCAATGCTGGAGGAATAGAATGAAAAATTAGCATGTAATATTCCGAATTTAATTAAGCATAATGGAAAATTATTTTATATACAAAAATTAGAAATTAAAAATGAAACATTTTTGTACAAAAATTAAAACTCGTGCAAACATTTAAGATCAACTAGATATCGGACCAACCTCACTCCATGCTGCCTTTTTCGTAGACTTTGAAGTTCCTTGGCTTCATCCAATTTGGACCTTGGAAAACAAATTTAAACATATTTTCACATAATATATAAAAAATGGCATTTGCATGTTGCCTCTGAATGAATCTGACGTGTATAAATGCTTTTCTGTAGTTCGGTTAATCTGATTTATGGCTAAATTTAAGTTACTGTATTCGGCCTGAACGTGATAAACATATCTACCTGACCACGGCTTTTGTCTCATCATCTTCCTCGTCGGATGAATCCTCTTTCTTCCTCCTAAAATTCTTACCCGGTGGCATGATTTCAAAGAACTTTTTAAATCTATATATTTAATGTTTATTTTCACAGGCCTGTACGCAGCGTCGACGGTCTGTGTTTAGCGACGGACCTCTCTCTCCAAATTTCCGGAAACTTCCGCTGACATCACAATTACTGTATTAACAGCTGATCTAAGATCAGCTCGTCTGTTTTTCCAAATAACCGTTAAACGGAGTAAAGCGACTATAGGGGATGAAGAGACTGGTTCAAGATCAGCTACTTTTATGAATAGGAAAAAAAAACTACGTAAAAATGATAACAAAAACAATTTAAAAACATTAACAGCCCAAACAAGTAGTACGTACATTTTAATAGTGTAAGTAAATAAAAACTAGTTTTTGATCAGATGAAAGAGCTGAAAGCGTTCATTGGCTCTGGTCAAAGCTGTGACGCACACTCATGCTGTTGTATTCAGTATGGATGCTGTTTAGTACACTGTTACCCACCTCTGTTACAAACACCACAGACTGGCCTAAAATGATCATCTATGAGTGTTATTTTTGTTTATGTCTGACAGGTAAATGACTGTTTTTATCTTTCCTTTGGTTGAGGCGAAGTGTCACTGTTTATTTGCTAAGATAACATCATGTCGACTGAGCGAATGAAAAGTGTCTTGCAGCCCGAGTGGAAATATGGCCTGTTTATTCTGCAAGATCGTGATGTAAAACAGCTTTTGAGTGGTTGTCGATGACATTTAGAGAAACTGTAATGTGTGGAAGAACAAGATAATTACCGAAGCCGTAGAAAGAATCCGTATGGTTTGTTTTGAGATCATATTTTCGATTAAGATGAATAGTATGGTCTGGTTCGTATTAATATAATTGTTTTTCAGTTTCTTTTCGGAGTTGTTAAAGCTACTTTTCGTGTGAAAAGCAGATTTACAGATCATTTTTATAATGTAGCATTGTGCATCTCTCCACTGTAACAATGGACAGGGTGTTATGCGATGAATGCATCCTTCAGTTGTGCTGGTCGAATGAAACAGCATTTTTGTGCTCCTGAGAGTTTCAGTCACCGACTCACAGTGGTGCCATCTAGCAGATGTGCTCAGCCTTATTTTTATTCCTGTTTTCTTCTGACTTTTTTTTTTTTTTAATAATTTATTCGATGATGGCACATTTTCTCTTTCCCTCTGATACTGTTCATTAGAAGGCGACTGACTAAATGATGGTGACTATCTTCATATTTTGTTTACCACGGAAGATAGAAAGGAGGGTTTTAAAACAATTTGAGGCTAAATAGATGATTTCATTTAACTTCCTTTTCTTTTTTGGGGGGTGTACTTTAACCTCACAACCTCACAGCTGTTTATTGTATTGATGCTGTCTAGAGTTGTATCAGTAGTTGTCAATTCTCTGTGCTTTGTAATAGAGTGAAGTCAAAATCAAGATGACTGACAGCGGGGATCTTTGTCCTCACTTGGATTTTATTGGTGAAGTAACTAAGGAGGAACTTATTCAGAAATCAAAGGTTAGAATTTATTTTGCTGATATTTAAGTCTTAAATGTATTCTGAGTGCTTTGTATTGAATTGTATCATGTTATTTTTACTCAAGGGCACGTGTCAGTCATGTGGGGTAGGTGGACCAAACCTTTGGGCATGTCTACAGGTAAGAAGCCTTTTCCCTAGCAAAAACATGCAAGAACAATGGGTTTTAAGCATGTAGAAAGATGTATGAATGCCATCTTTAAAATTACGCCCAGAACATTTCTTTAAAGTCACCATGAAATCAAAATTCACAATTCTTTTTTTATGGAATATTGCAGGATTTATTATTTGTCTGTGCACATCATTATTATTTTTTTTAAAGTTCATGTGCAGTCATAATTGATTGGACCGATGTTGTTTACTATTGCTGCAATCTCATGTCAGTTACAGGTTGTCCTGCCCTCACACCGAAAAACACATCATCAGAGAAAATAAGAAATGATGTTGCATGAGGGAGGGGGAAGTTATTTTGATTAAAGGACAGTTCACCCAAAAATGAAAATTCTGTCATTAATTATTCACACTCATGTCGTTCCAAACCCGTGAGACTTTCGTTCATCTTCAGAACACAAATGAAGATCTTTTTGATGAAATCAGAGAGCTTTCTGTCCCTCTATAGACAGCAATGCAACTACCACTTTGATGCTTCAAAAAGTCTACAAAGAGATTGTAAAACTAATCCATATGAACTTACATTTACATTTATGCATTTGGCAGACGCTTTTATCCAAAGCGACTTACATTGCATTATACTATACATTTGTGTCTGAGAATGTGCAATCCCTGGGATCGAACCCATGACCTTGGCATTGCTAGTGCCATGCTCTAATCACTGATCTACAGGAAAGCTGAGTGGTTTAGTCCAAATTTTCTGAAGAGACTCAGTTGTTTTATATGATGAACAGATTTAAAGGGTTAGTTCACCCAAAAATGAAAATAATGTCATTTATTACTCACCCTCATGTCGTTCTACACCCGTTAGACAAACAAAAGATTCGTAAAGCTTTGAAGCAGTGTTTTGAAATCAGCCATCACTGGATATTGTTGAAAAGTCGTTATTTTGTTATTTTGGTGTACAAAAAGTATTCTCGTTGCTTCATAATATTAAGGTAGAACCACTGAACTCACATGAACTGATTTAAATATATTTTGAGTACCTTTCTGGATCTTGAGAAGTTCGGTGGCATTGCTGGCAATAGAGGCCTCACTGAGCCGTCTGATCTCATCAAAAATATCTTAATTTGTTTTCCGAAGATGAACGAAGGTCTGACGGGTGTAGAACAACATGAGTGTGAGTACTTAATGACATTATTTTCATTTTTGGGTGATCTAAGCCTTTAATTTAGTCTTTCGTTCACATATAAACATTGATCAGTGAACATGAACAGAATCTCAACCGAACCTGCTTGATTTCCAAGAACAAACCTCATTGGTTCTTGCGGAAGCTCAAACGAAGTGTTACATGCTGCATAACACATGAGATTTAATCTCATTGGTTCTCGCATGTCAAGCGAACATTCTTGAGCTTCCAATTACCACAACTGATCTGTGAGTTGAATGTTTATATGTGAATAAAAGCCTAAATTCAATCTGTTCATCTATAAAGCGATCATGTTTTCATCTGCTCAATTCATATGGATTAGTTTTACAATCTCTTTATGATCTTTTTAAAGCATCAAAGTGCTAGTTGGTAGTGACTGTCAATGGAGGGACAGAAATCGCTCAGGTTTAATCAAAAATATCTTTATTTGTGTTCCGAAGATGAACGAAAGTCTCACGGGTTTGGAACGACATGAGGGTGAGTAATTAATGACAGAATTTTCATATTTGGGTGAACTAACCCTTTAATCAAAATAATTTCCCCTCCCTCATGCAACAACATTTCTTCTCTTCTCTGATGATGTGTTTTTCGGTGTGAGGGCAGGACAACCTGTAACTCACATGAGATTGCAGCATTAGTAAACAACAACGGTCCAATCAATTATGGATGGACACAATCAAGTCCTGTCCTGCTTTTTTGTTTGTTTGTTTGAGAAGCAGTTTCACTCAGATATGCGTCACAATAGAAATCAAAAGACTATCAAAACTTCTGTTTCATGGCGACTCTAAATAATATATTTCTTGAAAATCATTACTCTCATTATTATCCTGCTTTGTCCACAGTGTGACTGTCCCTATGTAGGCTGCGGAGAATCATATTCTGATCACAGTACTATACACGCACAGGTGACATTCTCTTTCATTCTGTCTAGGCATTCATTCTGTCTAGGTATCATCCATATATCTTTTTTTTGTTCTTTTGTACATGTTCTTTTTACCCTTTTCCAGGCCAAAAAACACAATCTGACAGTAAACTTGACCACATTCAGGGTGTGGTGTTATGTCTGTGAAAGGGAGGTATTTCTGGAACCAAAACCTGTTACTCCTATATCAGTAGCTCACCGCTGCAAACCACACGAACAGGTAAATAAACATGTATTAAGATGGCACTTCCTGTTTGAGGTTGGCTGTGTCTTCTGCATTATTAATATCTCATTTAGACACAATAATTTATAAAGCACATGTACAAGACAAGATACACAATTCACTTTTTTACATCCCCAAAGGATCCTCTTCCCCAGACAACATGTTACCCATTGAAGGCAGTTCCTATCGCAGTGGCGGATGAGGAAGGCTCAGAATCTGAGGAGGATGAGATTAAACCTAGAGGTATAATCATGTAGACAGGAATCTAGTACATATTGCATTGCATTTCAAATCCTCTAATAAATGATAAATGGCAAGGACACCCACCTAGACATTGATGGGAAAATGTGCACAACCATTCAAAAGTTTGAGATCGGCAAGATTTTTTAAAATTGTTTTTGAAAGAAGTCTTTTATGTTTACCAAGGCTGCTTTTAAAATGCAGTTTATTCAATGCCAAAGCTGAATTTTCAGCTGCCATTTCTCCAGTCTTCAGAAGTCTTTCTAATAAGTTGATTTATTGAGAATATCTTTGTGGAAATATTTTTTTTTCCAGGATTCTTCCATGAATGGAAAGTTAAAAAAGAACAACATTTATTTTAAATAGTATGTTTTTGTAAAATTATAAAACTCTTTACTGGAATTTTGGTCAATTTAATGCATCCTTGCTAAATAAAAGTTTTAATTCTTGTTATTTATATTATTTAAAAAATCGTGTTCATGATCTTTTATATAAACCTTTACATTTTTATTAACTAACAGATGTGGATATCTTGCCATGTTTATGCAACAGCTTAAAGGAAAGGATTGAATAAGGAACAAATAACCAGTCAATTTCTTAGTTATTTTAATATGAAAATATTGCTTAATGGATGCAAGTAGCCTGAATTAAATTGAATATCATTGTCAATGGTTATGTGTAATGACTAAGATTCTATTCCACAGTGCAAAATTTGAGGTTTATCTATCATTGCTAAAAGCAATAATTAAAAAAAAGCTTGTTATGCTTAATGCTCTTTTCCCTATCTAAGGTCTCACAGGGATGAAGAACATTGGGAACTCCTGTTACATGAACGCTGCGCTGCAGGCCCTGTCTAACTGGTGAGCTCACAACTTGTGCAGCATAAATCCAGGCATTATCCAGGCAACACAGATTGGAAGCATGACTGATTTCACTGATTAATTTTTCAGTTTGGTGCATCCTTCCCTTTAAACTTACAATGGTTTTCCTATTTCTTTTTCTCTTCAGTCCTCCTTTGACTCAGTTTTTCCTGGATTGCAGTGGGTTGGTGCGTACGGATAAGAAGCCGGCGTTGTGTAAAAGCTATCAGAAGCTTATCTCTGAGCTCTGGCACAAGAAACGGTAACAAGCACTGACTTGCCAAACCGCTAACGTAGATCTGGCCAGTTCTAGCGTACCTAATTTTAACCTTTTGAGCTTGATCCTAATTATCTGAGCCTTATCATTCTCCGTTGGTTTTCTTTTCCCTCTTCTGTACTTTCTTTGGCTTTCTGTCCAGGCCAAGCTATGTTGTTCCCACTAGTCTGTTTCATGGAATAAAACTGGTGAACCCCATGTTTCGTGGCTACGCTCAACAGGTATATAAAACAGTGTTACATTTTTAGTATTATAGTAATTATTAATATATTGCTTTTTTTTTCTTTTAGTTTCAGTAATATTACCTCAACTTATTTTAGTTTAGTAATTTGCGAAGTTGCTAATTTTCATGTAATATTTTATTTTAGCTTTATTTCATTGAACAAAATTAATTTTAATAGTTTAGTTTTAGTTAACAGTAACAACAATGATATGAAGATTACTATGCAACATTTCAAGACTGTAAATGTGTTTATTATAAGCCTCAGAGACTTTTTGTAAAGTTCATACTTCTTGCTTCTGTCTTTTTAGGACACTCAGGAGTTTTTGCGATGTCTGATGGACCAGCTTCATGAGGAGCTGAAGGAGCCTTTGACCGACTGCAGCAGTGCAATCTTAGATGTCGACCCTGACCGCAACCTTGACAACCATAATTATTTTGAAGGAGACCGAAGCCCCTCTGAGGACGAGTTCCTGTCGTGTGACTCTGGATCCGGAAGTGAGAAAGGAGATGTAGAGAGGGCAGGCGGAGAAGCAGAGCTGCTCATCCAAGATGAGTGCGTCGGCGTGAGAGGAAACGGCGGGATCTCAGAGAAAGAGAGGCTGAAGGAGAGAAGAGGAGAAGAGAGAACACGGGAAATGGATGAGGATGCAGATGTGGACACAGCCGCACAAGAGGGACAGGCAGAGAGAGAAACAGAGGCAACGACTACAACCACAACTGTGCCGACATCAGGAAATACAGGTATGATGTTCTTATAATCTTAGGCTACATTCACACTGTCAGTTTTTGGGATTGACAACCACATTTACAGTTGTGTGTCTCGAAATGTCCCTTTCACACAGCAACTTACATTAGCGTCTCGAATCAAGCCCGTATTCAGTAACCATAGCGACAGTTACCAAAGATGGCGAAATCCGTCTTTGGTCTTATCACTTTTGATGCAATAAGAGTCCAATCGCAGCTGCGAGTTAATTAATCA
Organism: Anabarilius grahami; assembly: GCA_003731715.1. NCBI lineage: Eukaryota > Metazoa > Chordata > Actinopteri > Cypriniformes > Xenocyprididae > Anabarilius > Anabarilius grahami. The sequence goes on from RJVU01073043.1 coordinate 9,923,292, forward strand.
AATATTTATTTACTGACAGCAGCTTTTATATCTGGGTGGAGAGCGAAGCATTTGAGTCGCGTGTAGAACACAAAACTGGCGGGAGAAGCCCTGGTGGAGAACAGTGACTGGATCTAAAACCTTTAAATAACACAGTCTTTATGAAGGTTTTGGATGTGAAAACATAAATCTTTTCACTTCCTGATCCCTCTTTTTCTTGCAGAACCTGATAATGAAGCTTCCATGCACTGTCCGTCCTCTCATCCTTGTAGCCCTGCTCACAGTTTGCAGGAGCTTCACTCCAGACTCTCCAGCAGCCCACCAAGATCCAGCCCCCTCAGAACTGGACCCACTTATACCTTAAAGAAAGGTTTGCTTCTCTCATATAGCCAAATACACCATAGATTAAAAAAAAAAAGATTAATTTTGCTTTACATTAAATAACCATTATGTTTGTTTGTCTTATAGCTCAGATGCTCCTGAGCACCAAGAAGAAGAAGCAATCATGTTTCCGCAGTGTTATTTCAGATATCTTTGATGGATCCATTCTGAGTCTGGTTCAGTGTTTGACATGTGACCGGGTGAGGAAAGATGTAATGTAACTGTAGAACCAAATGTTAAGTAACTGTAGAAGGATATATTTTAATGGTACAGTATGTGTAAGATTGCAGAAATAGCAATGATTTAAAGAAAATATCTGCCTTTGTAGGTTTCGACAACCGTGGAGACCTTTCAGGACCTGTCTTTGCCTATTCCTGGTAAAGAAGATTTGGCCAAACTCCATTCTTCCATCCACCAGAGTGCTCCCATTAAAGCTGGTGTCTGCACGGATGGCTATGCGGCCCAGGGATGGATCTCCTACATCATGGAGTCTATACGAAGGTATAGTGAGGGTGTGGTGGGGCTGAGAATGAAAAAAGGGAAAAATGAATTGCACTACTGTTCAAAAGTCTGTAAGATTGAAAGAAGTCTCTTATGCTCAGCAAGGTTGCATTTATTTGATCCAATATACAGTGAAAACAGTCAATGTGAAATATGATTATGAATTTAAAATAACTGTTTTCTATTTTCATATATTTTGAATTGTACTTTATTCCTGTGACAGCACAGCTGAATTTTCAGCAGCCATTACTCCAGTCTTAAGTGTCACATGATCCTTCAGAAATCATTCTAATATACTGATTTGGTGCTCAGGACCTTATTATTATTATTATTATTATTATTAATGTTGAAAACCGTTGTGCTGCTCAGTATTTTTGTTGAAACCTTTTTTAATCTTTTTAAAGGTTTCTTTGATGAATATAGTTCATAGGTTTAAAAGAACAGCATTTATTTGATATAGTAAAGACTTGTTACAAAAAAAAACATTTTTGTGCATAAATTAAATGCATCTTTGATAAATAAAATTCATAATTTTATAAAATGAATAAAATTAAAGTATTAATTTCTTTAAAAAAAAATCATACTGACTCCAAACTTTTAAACAGTAGTGTGTGTTTTCACCGACGCTGAATGTAAAACAATGTAATTGCACTGAAAGCAAACATTGATATTGTAATGTAAATGTATGTGTGTTAGTAAACGCGGATCGTGAATAATCCACGGGTCGGTGGGCCAAGTAATAAAAAATAACATTTTACATTTTCATAACCCAATTAATTGCGGGTGGGTCATGGGTGGATAAGATATCTAAATCAGAGATAATATGTTCGGGCGGGTGACGGATGAATTTTTGAATTTTTTGGTGATTTTTAACAATGGATTTGAGTGACGTTAGAGCTGATCTGTGCATCTCTATTGTGTGTGTTTATTCAGGTTTGTAGTGTCTTGTATTCCCAGTTGGTTTTGGGGACCCATGGTAACGCTGGAAGACTGTCTGGCAGCCTTCTTCGCTGCTGATGAGCTGAAAGGTAACCACACCATTTTTGACATTTCTGATTGTGCAATAATGAATGAGACAGAAAAGGGTAAAAAAAAAAAAAAAAGATGATGTATTCCTTGGCAACATATGATGTTGATGTTTATTTTCTTTTTACCAAACAGGAGACAACATGTACAGCTGTGAACGATGTAAAAAGTAAGATTTATTTAAAAAAATAAAAAAATGCGTGTGATCAACATATACAAATTTAGTTGTTGCAATGCCGTGTAACTATTTCACAGTCTAATCTAAATAGTACTTATTTCAGCCAAAACCATACTGTAACTATTAGGTTTACATGTTTAGATGATGAAACATGCTCATTTACTCTGCCTGTTTCCCAGATTGAGAAATGGTGTGAAATATTGTAAAGTTCTGCGTCTACCAGAAGTAAGTACCCCGTCCATTTCGATCTGCAACTTCAATACAACTTGTATTCGTAGTTTGTGTGTTTATGTGTGATCTTCTTTGCAGATATTGTGCGTTCACCTGAAGCGTTTCAGGCATGAAGTCATGTACTCATTCAAGATAAATAGCCACGTGTCATTTCCATTGGAGGGTTTGGATCTCAAGCCCTTCTTGGCTAAGGAGAGCTCATCTCAGATTACTACCTACGACCTGCTGTCTGTCATCTGTCATCACGGCACTGCTGGGAGTAAGTTACTTCTGTGTAATATTGCGAAATGTAGCAGTGGTTTTGAGATTTTGATATATGGCCTGACATTTGTTTATTGCCGGCAATTTTGTTTTTCCCTGTTGAACAGGTGGTCACTACATAGCGTACTGCCAGAATGTGATCAATGGACAGTGGTACGAGTTTGACGATCAGTATGTATCAGAAGTGCACGAGACAGTAGTGCAGAATGCTGAAGCGTATGTCCTCTTCTACAGGTACAAGTTTTTTGCTATTTTATTGATGTTACACACCAACACACCAAATTAAAGCTGAGAGTATGCACTTTAAGCCCATTCATTAAATAACTGTAATTTGAATATGTTTTGGCAAACAGCTAAAATAACAAAAATTGTGCCTGTGTCCAAATATATGGACCTAACTCTATGCCTAATTGTATGTACTATTGGAACACATAGTGTTGAGTGCACTTTTAAATGGTTGTAATTTCATGATGTTAATTTTCTTTCAGGAAAAGCAGTGAAGAATCTGTGAGAGAGAGACAGAAGGTTGTCGCTCTGGCTAATTTAAAGGAGCCTAGTCTGCTTCAGTTCTACATTTCCAGAGAATGGCTCAACAAGTTCAACACATTCACAGAGCCTGGACCCATCACCAACCACACTTTCCTCTGTCAGCATGGAGGTATAATCACACCCAAATACTGTCATGTATTTCTAAAACCCCTCCAAACTGGACCAATTTAAGTGGAATTAATTACTTGACTGTAATATTAATTCACCTATATCAAGGTTTTGTTGAGTTTAGGAGGTGTCAGTGGGTACTTCTGAGCTTTACTCTGTCAGAAAGTTTGCTGCTCGAATGAAAACCACAATTCTTTTCTCTGTACTGTGATTACTGTGCAAGTATGAAGAGCTGAATGTGAGTACATATTGACTTAAGTAAGAGAGTAAATCAATTTAATGGCTACAGTAAGTGGTATGTGGCTATAGTTTGTAAACCTCCACATAATAGATTATTTTAAATTGCTAGATCCTATGGGGTGTGATTGACAATTTTTATTTTATTTTTGAGTTATAAAATATGAAATTATTAAAAAAATTAAATACTTTAAACATGAAATAATACCACCAGTAGGTGGCAGCATGTTACTGGCTTAATGAGTGAGCCATTGCATTATTCATTTAAAATGTTCAAAATGGTGGATTCATTCAGAAACGAAGCCAGTGACTGTTTTTTTGAATGGATAAATGAATCATTCACTCAAATTATTTAAATATGTTCGATTATGAAACACCACTGTCTTGTTCTCAGAGACAGGCAATGGTTCTGTTCTGGCTTTGTTTCGGACGATTTTTGTTGACATTTTTGGTGCATCCCAATTCGCGCCCTTATGCACTATTCTATGACGTTTTTAAGAATAAATAGTGCAAGTAGTGTGTTCACACTGAAAATTCCAAAAAGAAAAAGTGCATTTTAAGTACCCAGAAGATGCATTAAATTAACGGAAAAAACGATGTGTGGAATGTTGGACACTTAATGCACTGTGAACTGTCACAGCTTTAATTACGTAGTGGAGGGGGAGGGGCTATCAGACTCCGATGTTAAATGACAAAATAACCTTATACAATTCACACACTACACATAGTGTATAAGTGTATAGTGCGTCATTTGGGATGCAACTTTAAACTGCATTCTAATAGGCTACATCACACAGGGAAAGCATGCACCCTCAAGGCACGATTTTGTTTGGTTTTTGCAAAGTGAGTGACATACTCAACAATGTCAGCTCACACATCGTTAAAACAACAATTACGAGATTTTCGCAGACAATTCATATCGCACACCCCTATTTGACCCTCACTGTTTTTTGTTGTTTTTGCTTGACATAAGTGACATAGAGAAACAAACCAGAGACATACCATCTTAAAATGTTGTATTTCTTCTCTGTCTGCACGTAAAGAATTGAGCCCATTATGTGGCTGTTAGAACTTGCGTATCTTCTTACAACTTTTTCCTCAGTGGAAAAATTACCACCAGAGTTTATCTAGAACGCCTGAAGTTTTTTTTTTTTCCCCTCCTCTAGTGCTCCATGTGATGACTCATATGTAAACTATTAATTGCATTAAGCCACCAAATCTAGTGTGTAAATGTTTTTATGAGAGACAATGTTTCATGTAGAAACTATATTACAAGTGACTTGGTGAACAGCAAAATAATCCTATAATTAATCAGTTTTAGTTTTTTTAAAACTCATTTTTCCCGCCATTGGCAGTTGTGGCAAATAGCTCATTTTCAACCCAGTTTAAGCCCCCTATGGTTTGCACATTCTTTTTATTCTTTTTTACTTGCTGTAACTGCAAAAACTTAATTTGGGTATGATTTTATACAGGAATCCCTCCTACTAAGTACCATTATGTGGACGATCTGGTTGTGATCCTTCCTCAGAATGTGTGGGAATATCTTTACAACAGGTGAGTCATGCATAGCAATGCACATTTTTGACCTTTAGGAAGTCCTCATGACATTTATCACCTTAGTGGAACATGGGATTATTTTTGAGCCTCTGAACAAGTCAACAAAACCTCAGTCCAACCCTGAACTCACAAGATATGTATGGAGTTGTATCGGTTCAAGACATCTGATGTCATGTGTAAGGAACTCCACACGAGCAGTGCAATGTAAACATTGTTGAGTTATGTGTTTGCTCTTTTCACTGGCCATACTTTGAACATTTCTTCATGTCTTCACAGGTTTGGGGGAGGCCCGGCAGTGAATCACTTATATGTGTGTGCCATCTGCCAAGTAGAGATCGAGACCTTAGCCAAACGACGGAAGCTGGAGATAGACACCTTCATCAAGGTGAACAAATGACTTCATACACACAGATCAGAGTTCTTTAACATTTGTGAAAAGAAGTGACCTTCATGTACAGACAAATTAGTTTGCTCTTGCAGGTTTAATATGTTGCTAACTTTTATAGCCCACTTATAAGTAAACGATGAGATGCTGTAAAAAGTAAACAATGAGATTTCACCATAATACTCACTGTGAATCACAGATAGGCAGGGAGTGTATTTGAATACTGTTCTTCTAGGTTATCCACTAAAATATACAGCATTTTAGGTAACGTAGTGCAGAAACTCCTCTTGGAAGGAGCATAATGTTCTTGGAAGCGTTTGCTGCTCGTAAAGCCAGAGAACTGATGAAAAACAGACTGCGTACTGGACAGATCAAGGAAATGTTCTGCACTGGAATCTTATCAGGACTGCAGCATCTTATCAGGTGCAGCTGGTGCATCACTAGATTTAAAACATGCTTTGGAAAAATTTGGAGGTCATGTTGTTTGAAACTCAACAGGTTTTCAAGGGGTGCTTCAAAATGAAATGCATTATATAACTGTTATACTAAAGAGTACTGAAACTCTCAAATTGTTTTGAGGGAGTTTGAATAATTGTTGATAATGGTCATATCTCTCTGTTTCTTTTCTTTCTCTGTCTATAGTTAAATAAAGAGTTTCAGGCTGAAGAAGCACCTACTGTCATTCTGTGTATCAGCATGCAGTGGTTCAGAGAATGGGAGAACTTTGTAAAGGGCAAAGACAACGGTACACTCTCATACAAACTCACAAACATGTGATATTGCTTATTTATTATTTAAAAAAAAAAACATGCAGCAAAATGATTAATGTCAATCTGCGGAATTTAGTTCACTGGTCTGACGGAGGAATTTAAGTGTCTGTTTATATTGTACAACTATTTTTACTAGGGGTGTAACAATATATTTAGTGTCACAATGTATCGCAATACAAAAACAATATGTATCGTGGATATTGACAATATGTATTGTGTATAATTCACCCAAAATGAAAATTACTGTGTGAGGAAAAAATTCAAGTTTAGAGTTTGTGTAAAAGTAATTTATCCATGCACAACTTTTTTTTACTCCATGTGCACTCATAATCTATAATTAAAAACATTAACGTCCCCTTCCCCTTACAATGACCTCTCTTCTCTGTTGACGTGCAAACTAGCATTAGGACTTGGCAATAAGGTTGTCCAATGGCCTAACAAGCTTCAGTCCTTCCCCTCTAGAAACTTGTCACTCAATATAAACAATCGCAGCAATTAGCAAATGGCAAAAATCCAGTCATTGAATTCCCAATGGACACACAATGTTTTTTTTTCTTGTTCAAGATGCCATTTTACTTGCATTTACGTCACAATAGGGAAGAAAAGTCAACTGCATTTTCCAATTAATGCTGACTTTAAAGGGATAGTTAACCTAAAATTTGTCCTCATGTTGTTACAAACCTGTATGACTTTCCTTTTTTCTTTACACAAAAGAAGTTGTTTTCATTATATGGACTAAAAACACTATATGAGACATTATTCAAAATATCTTCTTTATCTTTTTCTTGTGTTCCACAGAAGAAAGAAATGCATACAAGTTGAATGACATGAGAGTGAGTAAATGATGACAGAATTTTCATTTTTGGGTGAACTATCCCTTTAAGGCTTTGTGTAAAATACATTACAAAAGTCCATTTTACATTAGGTGATGTATGTAATTTTTTCCTGATGTTATAGTACTCCCTAAAAATGATAAACACTGAAACGCATTCAAAACATCCCTCTCTTTGTTTGAGTGTCCCGACCAGCCTGACATGGCAACATTGACTCAGCCAATGGCGGGATTTCTTGTCAGCTCAGCCAAGACCACCCTCTGTATTTTCAAGGGAATGTTTGCTTATGCACTGTAAAGGTCATTATTATTTTCCTCCCTCCGTCTCTGGCTCTCTCTCTCTCTCTCTCTTTCTACTGGTTTAGAGCCGCCCGGCCCCATTGACAACAGCAAGATTGCAGTAATGAAAGGCGGACATATCCAGCTTAAACAGGGTATTGCCTTTCTACAAATTGACATGTCTGTGACTCATCTTGTGTCAAAACTTTGTCTGAGTCACGTGTGTGTGTGTGTCTTTGTATATACATAGTTCATTATCTATTGTTTGGTTTGCAGGAGCAGACTACGGGCAGATATCTGAAGAAACGTGGCAGTACTTGTTAAGTATTTATGGCGGTGGGCCAGAGATTGCTGTGCGGCAAACCATCAGCCCCCCAGACACTGACAATCATGGTGAGAGGAAGATAGAGGCGGAGACCAGAGCCCTCTGAAATGGTAAGACACACACACGGTGACCTCAAAAAACTATTTGAACACTAAGCCACACTTTTATGTATGTTTGTTGCCAATAAGATTTTTTTCTAAAGAATTTAGCAAGGAAGCATTAAATTGGTCAGTAAAGGTATTTATATTGTTACAAATGATTTATATTTCAAATAACTGCTGTACTTTCAAACGTTCTATTTCTCAAAGAATCCTGAAAAAAAAAAAAAAAGGTTTCCACAAAAATTGTTAGCAAACTGAATGATTAAACATGCATTTCAAACTAAATAATTTCACAAAAATATGTTTTTTAGGTTTCATATGAGTAAAAAAAGATATTGTTAATGTTTATATTATATTGTTTAAAAATAATACAAGTATTTAGATACTTTTTTTGCTTTCAAATGTTAAAGCATTGAACTACACCTACTCTTCTGTGACACCTGCGTGAACACCTTTTTACTGAGAAGGTGAAGTTCTGAGAAAAGCTCTAGCATCATTAATACCAGAAATGTTTCGTCAGCATATGGTACAGACTGGTATGCTGCAGACAGGCTGATTAATCACCATCTACGTAGCTATTATAATCTATGCTTTAACACTACATTGATGTTTTTTGTTGTTGTAGTTGTTGTTGTTTTATGTTTTACAGGAGCTTCTCTGTCCCCTAGATGATTTTACAAATAAAAAAGTATTGTATTTAAATCATCCTAGGGGACAGAACAACTCCTTTAGTTGAAGAATCACCCATATATTTAAAAATGTTGTTATTTTGTTTGTTTTTTTGCTCTACTGTAGGTGAAGACCAACATGTGGATGACACTGCGCTTAAATTTCTGTCTTACAAACACTTCGTGAGCATTTCTGTGGATCTGCTATCTGTGACTGACAGAGCTCTGCTAGCATAGGAAAGGGTCTTATTTATTAAGTGAATAAATCTATTATCAGACACGCACATAAAACATATTTAGGTAACACTTTACAAGAAGGTTCATTAGTTAACATTAGTTAATAATACATTATTAAAAGGTTAGTTCACCCAAAAATGAAAATTATGTCATGCATTACTCACCCTCATGTCGTTCCACACCCGTAAGACCTTCGTTCATCTTCCGAATACAAATGAAGATATTTTTGACGAAATCCGATGGCTCAGTGAGGCCTCCATTGCCAGCAAGATAATTAACACTTTCAGATATTTAAAACCGTTGCTGTGTGTATAGTGGTTCAACCTTAATATTATAAAGCGACGAGAATATTTTTGTGCGCCAAAAAAACTAAATAACGACTTTTCAACAATATCTAGTAATTTAAAACACTGCTTCAAAGCTTTACGAATCTTTTGTTTCAAATCAGTGGTTCGGAGCGCCAAAGTCACGTGATTTCAGTAAACGAGGCTGTGTTACGTGATAATTGTTTAGCAATTTCAATAGTTCACGTGACTTTGGCAGTTTGATGCATGATTCGAACCACTGATTCGAAACACAAGATTCGTGAAGCTTCGAATCAGTGTTTTGAAATTGCTCATCACTAGATATTGTTGAAAAGTCATTATTTTGTTTTTTTGCCGCACAAAAAGTATTCTCGTCGCTTTATAATATTAGGGTTGAACCACTGTAGTCACATGAACTGTTTTAAATATGTTTTTAGTAGCTTTCTGGGCATCTGAAAGTGTTAATTATCATGCTGGCAATAGAGGATTATCAAAAATATCTTAATTTGTGTTTTGAAGATGAACGAAGGTCTTACGGGTGTAGAACGACATGAGGGTGAGTAATTAATGAAAGAATTTTCATTTTTGGGTGAACTAACCCTTTAAAATCAAGAGTTGTATTTGGTAACATTAGTTAATGCACTGTGAAGTAACATGAACACATAAACTGCTGTATTTTTTTTTAGCTATCGTTAACAAAGATTAACAAATGCAGTAACAAATGTATTGCTCATGGTTAGTTTGTGTTAGTTAATACATTAGCTAATGTTAATAAATGAAACTTATTGTAAAGTGTTACCCATATTTAACATTCATGAACGAGCTTCATTCATCTGTGCTGTTGATATGCTTGTTTCTGTTGTCAGTGGGACTAAGAGCAATGACGTAAGCCTTTCTCAGTAGTGGAGGTAAAAACATAATGCATCAAGCAGGACACATTCGAACTCTCACTCAAAATCTTTGTTAGAGCTCTTTGCTGACATCTGCCTAAGCAAAATAAGGCTTGAACTTAGTATCTGCATGTTCAAAGAAGCTTTCTTTGCCACCCAACTCCACTATATCACGATAATTCACACTACAAATGATGAAATCAAGCATGTTAGCACTGTTTTTTTGTTGTTTTTTTTTTCTTGTGATGAATCATTGATGGTGTTGAAGGCTTTATCTTTTCAGCACTATTATAAAGCGAGTTCTGTTTACATTCCAACTCGCTTCCTATTTCCGAGATCTGAGAAAACAATTTCCATCAATACTTAACAATCAAGGAGCGTGTTCATGTTCACGCTAGCCACTAAATCATGATCTTTGGTTACTATGGGATGAATAAGATTTGATGTTGCAGATATATGCCGGTTTCAACACTTCTGCTTTGGAAGTTATAATTCAGGCATCAAACTGATTCATCTTAAGTAGTAATAGGATGTGACGTCATAGACTGCCTTTTCATGTTGATAGTAAAAGTTTCTTTAATCTAGAACTGTTTACTCAATGCTACTGAAATTTGACCGCAACTACTATTACCCAATATAAGATTTCAATATTAAAAGCTCAGGATGTGTTTGCCATTAATAATACATTTTGTTTTAATGCACTTTAAAAAAATCCTCAGTTTTGACAGTTTTGAAATCCCATCTGTCCCAATAGAAGGAAGTGAATCCTTCCTGGATATCCCCATCTCGGCACAGGGTTGCGTAAGCTAATATATTTGACATATTCAGTATTAAATGGTCTTCACATTTTTCACAATTTCCTCAGACTGGCAAAAACATACAGTAACTGCTTACTCAACATGGTTCTTGGTGTGCTGTCTGTTAAAAGCTGCTTCGTTTATATTTCACAATGTTTTAATGATGCAGCCCCACAGCCCCAAATGAAACTAAACTACTTTTCTAAGGGAACGTGCAATGAGGCATATCAGATGTGTTGGAAATGCTAATAGAATGCCGTTAAACTATTCTAGTTTAAGTATGTCATTTTGAGCATATTCTTTGTACATAAAAAAATGTAACAGTTTTTATTTATGAATGTCTTTTCTCATAAGCAAATGGTCAGAATTGTGGAGAATTGCTGAGTTGTGTATAGGACAACATGGTCTGTTACATATTTTGTTGCAGGAACTTAAAAGTTCCAAGGTAACTTCTGATGTAATGCCTTTTTAACTTAAGTGATTTAAATGTTAAGATCTGTCTGATTTGACAAATAGAAATAAAGCCTGTTCTTTCTCCACAGTGTCTATTTCTTTCTTTGATTAGTTTTTATATAGTTCTTTGATCATATTACTGTGATTCCCAGAATTGTCTTCCTCATCTTTGAGCAATGGTTGTGATGAGGATTACATCCATGACTAGCCTGATCCAGTAATAAACTTCAGATCCGTTTTGCGTAACCTAAACCCATGCCCACACTTGTTAAAGGGATAGTTCACCCAAAAATGAAAATTCTGTCATCATTTACTCACCTTCAAGTTCCAAACCTGTATGAATTTCTCTCTTCTACTGAACACAAAAGAAGATATTTTGAAGAATGTAAGAAACCAAACAGTTTCTGGTCCCTATTGACTTCAATAGTATTTTTTTCATACTATAGTTTCCATTACCCTTCAAATTGCATTGAAAATATGCCCAATACGTCAATTTCACAAAAACGTTTTTACACTCATATGAGATGGTGTTTCAGGCAATTTGAAAAAGGAATATTTTGCAAAACTGCAATAGAACCAGGGTTTTTTTGCATTTACAGTTCACCTGGTGTACGTAAAAGTCGATCATTCTTTAAAGATGGCGTGGTATGTTTGGACAGAATATGAGATAGACTTCTTTATTAAACTCATACAAGACAAAACAATTATGGATATACTGGATTCTAAACAACAAAGAAATGCCATATCAAGACCTCAAAGCAGATAGGAGGGAGAAACACCCAGAAACGCCTCATATGTGGCTGCTCCCAAGTATAAGGTTCTTTCCTTGTCATTAATGCTTGGAGAACATGCCTACGTCTCCTTCGATTAAAAACAATGGCTAGTGCAGTGGCTGCGATATACTTAAACTAACATCTTTTTTGGAATTTGGAATTTGGTCGCATGACATTAGTTAATGGAAACACCATCAATAGTTTTTTATCGACATTTAGAAAATATCGCAAAAGTTTTGCGCAAATCTGTAATGGAAACCCAGCTAATGGGGCCTATCAACTGTTTGGCTACCAGAATTCTTCAAAATATCTTCTTTTGTGTTCAGCAGAAGAAAGAAATTCATACAGGTTTGGAACAAATTGAGGGTGAGTAAATGATGACGGAATTTTCATTTTTGGGTGAACTATCCCTTTAAGTAGTTTCTTTACCAGGATCCTAATTGTCTAATTTTTTTTTTTAAGCTGAAGATTTTAAATTAATTCTTAAAAATAAATTGTTTTAATAATGTTTTATTGTTTTATACTGGACATTGGCAATATACCCTGCATTGTTCTTTTAGTATTAGTACTTATATAATGTAATATTTAATATTTTGATTAGCTTTCTTTTTTTCTGTTTTCATTTGAATTTTAATTTAAGTTTTAGTAATTTTGTTATGTGCTTTTGTCAGTTTTTGTTTTATTATACATTAACTTATTTTATTTCAGTTTTAGTTATTTTAGTAATTTTAGTACTTCAACTTAAAGTTCAGTTGAAGTTTTTCCATCTTATATTTTATTTCATCTTTATTTAATCATTAAAGTATTAATAGTCAATTAAAAGCATTTTAAGCAGCTTTAGGTAACAATAACAACACTGAATCTTCAACATTAATTGGACAACTCTTTCAGCTTTTTTTCCTGTTTTTCTTAATGCTTTTTATAGCTACCTATGTAACATTATATATTTATTATTACTATGTATGAAAAAGAACACAAAAGCCTAGTTTTTAGGCTAAGTTATTTCAATGGGTCCATCACTTATCATATCAACTGTGTCTTAAAATTTTGAAGGATCCATATTTAGCTTCCCATGCTGAAGAACATCTACTCAATGTTACCTTCAGGCTCGGGGCTCTGTTCATCTCATTCATCTTAATCACCACTTCATACATACCCCCGACCCCCACCCCCATCTCTATTCTCTCTTTGTCCTCAGACAGCCCCTGGAATATTGCTTCAGCTGCCACGTATAAACCAAATAATCTCAAATGGAAGGTGAATATTTATGTGGCAGAGCTCACTATCATTGTTTATGTCATTATAAGTCCTCTTTCTGTTTGCAGGCTGAAGAAAGGAGAGTGCAGGAGGAGGAGAGAAGGATGCGGAGAGCTGCAGACCACCCATCTGAGCGCCTGTCTTGTCTGCCGGAGAAAGGATTGTAATTTTCAGCCCGAAGTGAGTCGTCATTCCTCTGTTTTTGCGCAATTGCTGCATCTGGCTTTTATTATCTAAAGGGTCATTTCAGGAAATCAGCATGCTTTGTGTATAACGTAGACAATAACATCTTGCTGGCTTGGTCCTCTATGTCTATAAACATTAGCATGTGTGGTACTAGCTGGGCTGCAGAAACATCTGGCAGCTCTTTTGTTTAAATATTGCATTGGTGAGTCTAAATGATCAGGTTATTAGTGAAGATTCTGTTTACAGTGTGTTTACTTGAAATGATAGTAACATGGAAAGAATTCACATCCTTGGTTCGAAAAAAACATAAATAATATATATGTTATGAATTTATGGTATGATTAAGAGTAACATTACTATACACACACAGGTGAAAAAACATTTTCACAGTAAAGATAAACAGTAACTGGTTGCTAAAAAGCCCTTCCTGCCCTAACACTTAGAGGTATAACATTTATCCAGAAAGGCCTAATGTAAAATGGAAATCTTCACTAATCATAAACTCACCTTTTTTTATGCAGATGAGGTGAGATTGTTGTGCTTTCTGCTCAGATTTGATGTGTGTGAACACCCTATTTGTTATGCTGTTTTTGAAAGTTTCATATTCAAGTATATTGAAATGGGCTTTCTCTTATTTCATTTAATTGCTAAAAACAATTGCTTTAAAAATGACATGAATCAACATGTAATCTGGAGGTATCTGTGGTCTCCAAGGAGTAAATCACCAAACCTCAAATGTCTATGCTATAAAACAGATTCCCTTCAGTAATCTCAGACACAAAGGCAGCAGGCAAGAGGCGTTACCGATGAGCTCAGAGCAATGTTGTCAACCAGGGCAACATCGCATTAGGTAATAACCTCATGGCTGTGAAATGAATTTTTAATAGACCTTGTTATTAACATTTCAGTGTGTGCAGAGCCTGTGCATCTCTGTCAGCCTGTCACAGCTCGAGTGCTCAAAATTATAAAATTATTCAGGTTATTAACACACACACACACATTAGGTTTCGGTATCTTTGTGGGGACTCTCCATAGACATAATGTTTTTTCTACTGTACTATTTTCTATCCCCTAACCCTAACCATACCCCCTGTACCTTTTCATCACAGAAAACTTTTTGCATTTTTTAATTTTTAAATAAGCATCATTTAGTGAGGTGCACATAACTGGTGCGCAGGTGCGCATGCGTGGTAAAAATAAATGATGCACCAGAAAACGTGGAGGGAAACGCTTTTGAGTACCAACATTTTTGGGGAAAGGGACACGTTTACTTACAGGAGTAGGATTTTTCTTCATCACTGGTAAGATAGCATTCATGATGATAAGTGTGTTCATTAATTATTAGGGGTGCAACGGATCGCAGTTCATCCGTACGGACCAGGTCACGCGGTTCGGCATGCATATAATTCGCGGATTAACTGCTAAATTTAACCATCATAATGTGAAAGTTTATCATTTGGACGTGTTTTGTCTTGCCAATTTACACATTCAAACAATTTTAAATGCGGAAGAAGAGTAGAAAATCGGGATTTGCGCGCCTCACACACCCGAAGCGCGCGCATGCAAAGAGAGAGAGAGATGCTTTCAGACAGTGTTTGAAGATCAAATTAATTCTTCTTTCACATTTACTTGTGCTTGAACGGACACATACACACAAAATTTTGTCAAAATATCCGTCTCGGCAAGTATTCTTTCGGTTATGTCATAAGTGAACAGTTGAGAAAGAAGAAACCGGATGTGTGTTATTCGTTCCGCGCATTCGGTCTTAAAGTGACACCAGCCTAAAATTCCTGCTGGTGTCTGTGTCATTGGTGTTAATAAAATAAAAACAAAACATCATCATCATCTACCATGTTCGAGAGCAAAGAAGATAGTGAGGAGAGCAGTCAGAAGGAAAGTGATGACGACAACTTGTAGGATAAGAGTGTTGCGTAAAGTACCAAGCAGCATCTCCAGGTGCTTCCTTAGAGAACCAAACCAAAAAAAGTTATATTCACCTCTGCCCATTTCCTTCGTGGGGACCACTGGCTGATCCCCACAATGTAGGTGATCTCAGGTTTTACTATCCTTGTGGGGAAAACACCTAATGCTGTAATCTACATTTATATCCTTGCAATGGAATATAAAATAATTGAGTGGTTGAATGAGGTATTGGTTATCGGTATTAGAGACTGTATCTGAGATTGTAGCGTTTGTATTAATTTAATAACACAGTTAAATGTAGGTTTTTTGTTTGTTTTTAGCAAATCTGAACATGAATATCCAATTTTTCCTGTACTTTCAAATTTACTTGTAACATGTAGAATGACTGATTTTTATCATAGTAGTCCGCATCATCTGTCTGCACAGTCTTTTACACAGAGTTCTTGTAAACAGCAGTCTACATTAGTTTAATGTTCATTGTGATGAAATGCAGATTATCTCAGATGCCATCAGACGACACAGCTGAACGTGTTATGTTTCTTTCCCCAGGCTGGATAATGGTCCGAGAGATGTGCGTGGATTCATGACACCGCCGAGACTTCAGCAACAATAGCGAAAATGATCAGAGTCACACCCAGGATTCACAGGGTGGGAGAATACAGCTTCACTGATCTTTGACTAGGACAAAATGGGGACTTTATTAACTTCTGATATTCTATACTTATATGATAAAGTAATGTGAGTTTAAAGCAAAGTAAGTAAGGTGTGGTACTGCATTTTTTAGATTAAACACTCATCTCCGATATCATATTCCAGTTGTCATATTTCTAACCAAGACTAAGAATCTGTCAGAAATATCACTGACCATGTTTCAATATTTTGCACTACACTTACTATTGAACTTGTAACCTTGTCACCTTTCAGTAATTCCATTGCGGTCCTCAGTCCAACTCTGATCTATTTGTGGTCTGCAAAACACATGCTACAACGATTTGACTTATAGTCCCTCTGTATTTTCTTGTCTCAATGCATCCTTTTCAGTTTTCATCTTGTACTCCACCTTGTAATTGTCACTACCTCCAGGCGAGGGTTTGAACAAAGCATTCCTTGGAAAGATATATAGACTTGGCTGCTTTCTCACGCTCTCTTTTTTTCCCCCATATAGCTCTTTTCACACAGACATGCTCATTATTTGCCATCATATGTTGACTCCAACTGCATCCAGTGTTTCTTAAATGACAGCCAGTGCTTGAATGAGTAAAGGCCTCTACACTGCAGACATGTGCTTCAGTGTATACCTGATAAAAGGTCGTCATTTAGGGAGAAAGTCTTTTGTTTAAGCAAACTGCATCTGACAACATTCTCGACATATAGCAATGGGTTGTGCCATTTGCACACAGTTGATTGATATGTGGAGTGTTTCTGGCTCACAAAGAGGCCAGACATCAATGGACATGTCCCATTTGCCCGAGAATTCTCAGCAGGATTACCACAGACTTTCAGGCCTCCACTATACTTCCTCTTTCTCTGATGCGGAGGACTGCTGCGATGACATCACAAGCACAACCTCTTCATCCTCCTCGGACTATCTCGGAATAGACTGTTGACACTTGTGGTTTTAGAGTTTTGCAGGTTACTGACACCTTGTGCCAAATATTCCCATTCCCTTTGGCTCCAAATTCAGTCACTCACCCAATGACAATGAAATATGCTTAATCTGCCCAAATTAAACCTTGTGTCTTGACTATGTGGAAAGGGGTTGTGCTCTCATCATGTCCACAATTTCGTTCCTACTCCAATTTGAGCAACACACCCATTACTGTCAGGGAAAATCGATGTGTCTATAATAGAATCACATTTTCTTTTATCATTATGGATGGAAATCCAGCTTGGAAATATGAATGTACATTCCAAAAAATAAAGCATTCAATTATGAAAAGATTTAAATGCTGTTGGTTTCTTCTGGGAGGAACAAAAACCTTCACAATGAACTTTGATGAAATTATGGTGTTTTAAGGTGCTGTCAAATTTAATATTGTTTGGCAAATTTTCACAAGTGCAATACAGTCATTTTAAAAGGAATCCATACGATCGGGGATTTCACTGATAGATTTTGCAATGGGTTCCTAGGGAGTATGAATGCTCACCTTCTTGTTCAAGATGCTTTAGCCTGTATTTAGCACACCCAGGGGATGACAAGGCATTGAATTTTATTGTTATAATAAAAGAGCTTCTGTAATAAAGAACACTGCTTGCAGCTGTGGGAATAGAAAACATATTGACTAGAAATGCTATGTAAAAGGTACTGTATGTATAGCAGCCTGGTTGAAATCAAGAAATTAGCTCTTGCACTGACGTTTGTCCTTTTTTCCATTTATTATCCTTGTTCAACTCCACAATACACCTTATTAGAGAGCTAAAACAAAATATTGGTATTTGCAAGGAATTCATACAAAATGGTATGAATTTTCAACCAGGTACTAAAACAGGAAAAGACAAAAATACAAAAATAAAACAACAAACAGCAACTAAATGTCCTAAATTTACTCAACAATGCCTGTGTTTACCTGAATATTTGCCAAGATGGGCATTTGACCGTTTAAGCACATTAAAAAGAACTAAATTTGGTACTCAAGAACTGTTTGAGAAGCAGCTTTTATGTATGTGCCACTAGATCAGTGGTGCGCACTTTTGGTGTGAGTGCGAAACCTGCGGTAATGAGTAAAATTATGCGCAATACCTGCAACCATGCCAAAATTCAGCACCTGTAACACCAACATTATTTAACAGGCGCAAATGAGACGAGTGAGTGAGAGGCGGCGGGTGTGTATCAAACTGTCAATTCGCCATTGGAGAGAAGAAAAGGTGAGATCGTGCAGCTTGTATCAGTGTATCGATACTGTAGAAAATTAGTTTTTAAATCGTTTAAGATATTTCCGTATTGATACATATCGAGATATCAATATTTTTGACAACACTATACCATAGAAATTCTAAGTAATCTTGAACTGCTCTGCACCATGGGAACATCCTCTCGATATCACACATCAAGGGCGCTGGATGCTGTCTGAACCACAAAAGAATGCCAAGATGTTCATCAGGTCACGGCCTCTAAGTAGATGATCGTTTAAGCTGGTTCCCTTGTATCTGACAAAGCAGTCGAAGACTACATTAAATTTCCCTGGCTTTTTCAAGTGATACACCACATGTTGAGGGATGTACCATTTTTCTCCTTTTTCCTTCATCAATGATCTTTCTGTGTCACCATTTCCTATTACCTATTCAATGAACTTCATGTAATGTTCTTTGTACTCCTTGTCCTTCACTAATCTCCGCTTGAAATGTTGAACTCTCACAACAGCAAGAGGCTTGTTATTTGGAAGATAGAGTCTTTGCTTGAAGGGAAGGGGCATTTCCAAGTGGTTGTCTTTGTTCATTCTGATGTTTTCTCCTAGTTTATTAAAAAACACAATGCCCTCTTGAGACATACCCTTGCGTATTTATCAGCATCTTTGAAAACTGACTCCAGCACTTTGATTACATCTGCGGGTGTTACAGAAGGAATCTCCTTGATAGCTATACTCTAACACATGCTAACATCACTTTGTGACTCATGGTGCGGCAAGGAAGAGCCCACAATGCTCCATCCGAGACCCGTGCGAACAGCGTATGGCTCGTTGTCTGCTCCAATTATCACTTCTCTAGGTGCCAAAGCTCTGGAACAATTATATCCTATTCATAGATCAACCTCACAATCTTGAAATGGGGAAATTTTGTCTGTCAGAGTAGAGATATTGTTGCAAGTTTGTCTCGGAATGCTCTTTATATAATGAACGGCTGACCATAACGATCCTGAAGTGTTTTCCACGAATCCTTGTAGGCTTCCACATCAATTCTGTATAAGATGCCTTCCAGAGTTTTCCTTTTACTATCTTGGATGGCTTGTGCAAGGTCAGCATTAGGAGGTGGCGATAACGCTTTGCCATTGAGTGTTGAACTAATTGAGAATTAATACACAGGTTCTTGTGTAGGATTGTTTGGTTGCTGCAGCCCATCATTCTGGGGTGCGTTTCCCGAAAGCATTGTTAGCCAACTATGGTCGTAAGTCCCATTGAACTCTATTGGTAACGATGGAACTTGCGACCATAGTTTGCTTTGGGAAACACACCACTGGTTAGTCATACATATCTAGTCTTGCTCTAGCTGCTCTTACCTCCCTTACCACCAATCTTTTCAACCCACTCGTTTGAGCATCAAGTTCTCTCCTTTACCTCTCTTCTAAAAGTTGTATTCTTTCCATTTGTTCCTTTTTCTCCACTTTGGTGCATATTCTGCTTCCTTTGCTGCTTGCCTCTATTTGTATAGCTATCATCATGGAGTTCAGTGCGGGTTGACTTATGGGTGTACTTGACTTGGAGCTGATATGTGAGACTGCAGAACTCGATCAAGCAATTCTGGAAGATGCCCCTTTACTCTTTCACCATCAAAGTCTCCATCAACACCTGAGATCCTCTCGTAAGCTATCCTTACTATGTCATTTGTCACAGCATCAATCTGCCTTCTTGTATCAGTGGGTAGAGTAACATAACTTCGAACCCTTATTTATGCATTCATTACATTGTCTCCTTTTTCCAAGCATAAGTATTGCTAGTTGACTCTCAGAAATGTCTGTTTTCAGCTGCCCTATTGCCTTTCGAGCCTCAGCTTTCCATTGCTCAAATGCATGCATAAGCCTTGTATCTGCCTTTTGTGACTCCTCTTTTTGATACACAAGCATCTTTTCTATTGGAATTTGTTCACAACCAGAGCAGCGTGCTTTCTCTCTCTTTACACCTTTGAAATGATTTTCTATCTCATCGTCTGTATATCTGTTTTGAGAAGGTAGGATTTTTTATGTTTCCATTTCCTTCACAGGAGTACACAACTTGGACCCTTGGTCCACCAGTGAATGGAAACAATGGTAGTAAGCTCTTAATGTAGGTTGAAATAAAGAAATTAGCTCATGCACTTATTTTTATGTGTCCCTTTTTCCATTTATTATCCTTGTTTAACTCCACAATACACCTTATTCGACTCCACAACACCGTAAGGAATACACATTCATAAAAAATGAAAATAATCTGCTATTTAACAACAAAATTAGGACTAACATCTAACATAAATTACTTAATGTTACTCGTAAATCAAGCAAATACATATAAAGCATGCATAAATACAAGATATACCACATATAAATGCATACATTAACCTTGTGTCCTTTTGAACAAGGTATATAACAGCCAAAGTAATGCAAAACTAAAACAACAAACAACATCTGTCCTAAATTTAATGTAAAGTGCCTTTACTCTTTTAACTCTGTGACCGCATGGTTCCTTGTCTCCTATCTCTCTCCTTCTTTTACCCTTTGCTCTCCCGTCTCTTTCCCGAGTACCGCGTTTCAGAATAAAAGTCTGTATAATAACAGAGGGCAAAATAACATTTCAAAATAAAAGATACACATAACTAATACTAAGAGAAAACGTAATTACGATACATAATGTTAGAATAATTTATATATAATTTATACATAATATTAGAAAGGATCTAGAGATTCATTTTTTAAAAGTTATTTTTTTTACTTTATTCCCACAGAATGCATTTTTGCATAGGGCCTACCGTGCTGCTTTTCTATTTTTATATACAGTGGCATGAAAAAGTATCTGAACCCCTTGCAGAATCTGTGAAAATTAGAATTATTTTAATAAAAGAAGAGGGATAATAAAAAATGCATGTTATTTTTTGTTTAGTACTGTCCTGAGTAAGATATTTTACATAAAAGATGTTTGCATTTAGTTCACAAGACAAAACAATAGCTGAATTTGTTAAAATAACCCCATTCATAAGTATGTGAACCATTGATTCTCAATACTGTGTGTGGTTACCTGATGATCCACGACTGTTTTTGTGTTTTGTGATGGTTGTTCATGAGTCCCTTGTTTGTCCTGAGCAGTTAAACTGAACTCTGTTCTTCAGAAAATTCCTCCAAGTCCTGCAGATTCATCAGTTTTCAAGTATTTTTGCATATTTGAACCCTTTCCAGCAGTGGCTGTATGATTTTGAGATTCATCTTTTCACACTGAGGACAATTGAGGGACTCAAACTCAACTATTAAAAAAGGTTCAAACACGATGCATTAAGAGCTGATGGGTGAAAACTATTGAATTCAAATATCAAGGTAAATTGTACTTAATTTTTCTGCCGGGAAACATGCAATTATCTTCTGTTGGTTCCGAAGGGCAGTACTAAATGAAAAACAATGATATTTAAACAAAATAAGAAAAATTGTGACATCTTCATCCTGTTCAAAAGTTTTCACACCCCGACTCTTAATGCATCGTGTTTCCTTCTGGAGCATCAGTGAATGTTTGAACCTTTTTTAATAGTTGAGTTTGAGTCCCTCAGTTGTCCTCAGTATGAAAACACAGATCTCAAAATCCTACAGTCACTGCTGGAAAGGGTTCAAATATGCAAAAATGCTTGAAAACTGATGAATCTGCAGGACATGGAGGATTTTTCTGAAGAACAGAGTTCAGTTTAACTGCTCAGAACAAACAAGGGACTCATGAACAACCATCACAAAACAAAAACACAGTCGTGGATCATCTAGGTAACCACACACAGTATTGAAAATCAAGGGTTCACATACTTATGAATGGGGTTATTTTAATAAATTCAGCTATTGTTTTGTCTTGTGAACTAAATGCAAACATCTTTTATGTAAAATATCTTACTCAGGACAGTACTAAACAAAAAATAACATGCATTTTTTATTATCCCTCTTATTTTATTAAAATAATTCTCATTTTCACAGATTCTGCAAGGGGTTCAGATACTTTTTCATGCCACTGTATATATATATAAACATGCACTAGACCAACGTTTTGAGTGTTGCACTTGCGTCTTTTGCAGTGTTTTTTAAATGTTTAATGAACCGTTCCCAATAACACATTTTTTTTTATTCTACTGCTCTGATTTTTTCATTGTTTTTCTATAACATGTGCTACAGTGGTTCCCAAACCTGTCCTGGAGGACCCCCAGCCCTGCATATTTTGTATGTCTCCATCTATCACACCTGATTCAACTCATGTGCTCATTAGTAGAGACAACAAGACCTGAAATGGGTGTGTCAGAAATAGGGAGACATACAAAATGTGCAGGGCTGGGGGTCCTCCAGGACAGGCTTGGGAACCACTGAACTAGACGGTAGATCTTTTGACCGTTACACATTGATGTACTGTAGTGAGTTTTTAAATGCTTAGCTTAAATGTGAAATATTAATAAATAATCCTCATTACAGCTGTTGAGACAGCATTCCTTATGTCAGAACTAAGCTTTGAAAGCATGAGATCCCACCCACCCTTCAGAGTGCTTCCCAAAGCCACGCCTCCTTCAAAACACAAGATGAATGCACAAAGCAGAGTCTGCAAAGAGGCACGAGATGAGAGACGGTGTTAAATAACCTCATGTCTCAAAGCACATAACATTACATTAATAATGAACATAACTTACAGAGCTCTTACTTGTACCATCTAACTGCGGCAGATTAATTTTGCCGTTGATAGTGCTGAAATAGAAATGAATAAATCCGAGTCTGAGGACGCAGAACAGCACGGGTTGCCATCTCATAATTACGGTATATGACAATGCGTGAATACAGCTTAAGCTTATTGTTTAGGTTCAGGAGCAACTAAAAGGCGGCTGCTGTTTGTTTTTGGAGCTCTGCGACTGTCTGTCTACAACTCTGCATAGCCATGTCTGTGCGAGCAGGGTGCGCGGAGGAATGGAAATACATGTTGACAGGCAGGTAGGACATCGGTCCGAATGCAATGATTGGACTAACATTTTTTGGTCCTGAGACTTTCTACAAATTAGTTTGAATATTTAGACCACTTCTTTTATCGATTGTTATCAGGATGTGAAGAGAGTTTCAATCTGCATAACAAAAAGTTTTTATAAAAAAACTATAATCTACCTCAGTTCTTCAACTTAAAAAAAAGTAAGTGTCCAGAGACCTTGAGTTTTTTGTGTCTGTCTCAACTCAAACAGGGCATCATATTCTTCAGAATCTGTGCCTGCAGGGGAAGGCAATCAAAGATGACTCTTTTAATTTGGCTGAGAAATGACTTAATGCAGCTGTACTGAGACTGTAAGTTGGTTCTATTCAGTTTTCAACACTTAAGAAATACATTCTTTTTCTTTTCTTCATTTTTCTCCCAAATTATTTTAGTGTTTTTGGCTATATTTTTACATGTCATAGCCTATGTAGTGACATCCAAAGCCATAGTAAGAGCTTGGGGGGAAAAAAACTGAAGTAGCAGATTGGTATTTCATGGCATTTTAATATTTGAGAACATTGCAAACAACTCGATAACATGCTTCAGCTGTCCTCCGAGGAAAATGTACATTTATGAATAAACATTATAGTTTATTATGATTTCTTCTATCAGTCTGTTTTTCCACAATCATTAATATCCTATTAAAAATACTACAGTAATGGCAAGCTATTTTCCCCAAACATAAAAACAGTAAACACAAGGGTTAAATTTTTTCCACGGTTTAAATTTGTATTCCAGTTGAAATGTGGTGGAGGTTCTTTTGTTAAAATGAATGTAAGTAAGATTTCTCCAGTTCCTTATGTCTCACCCTATCCTCATATGGGACATGTGTGTCATCACATGGGCAGGAAGTCTGCGCGTCAGTGAGAGTTTTTTGCCAGGTAGTGAGTGATTGGGGAAAAGGCTGGACCAAACGGTCTGGGGTTCGCATATAAAACCTTCTCCAAACACGTCTCCATCATATTCATTTCATATATAGCCTACACAGACTCGGTCTGCTTAAGTCAAGATGCTCGGGAGCGATGTACTGTTGTGCTTCATCTTCTACAGCACGCTCTTAATCTTAAAGATGTACATCATTGCCATCATTACGGGACAAGTGAGACTTCGGAAAAAGGTAAGTTGTGAAACTTATTCAAAATACTTTTCATTAGCCTACTGCAAACACACCGCTAGCGACGCGACAGAATCACTGCAACAGTCGCGTTCATTGTAATGCAAGCAGTTCTTTGTCGTGTCGAGCGAGAAAAAGGTTTCTATTTCGAATAGAAATAGTCTGCATATTGCAACGGTCTGGACTGACTTCTGAAATGAAGGTAGCTGGTCAGAGATGTGCTTTCATAGAATGGCTTGACATCCTAGACAGATGTAAAAACGACTTGTTTTTGACAGGCGTTTGCTAATCCCGAGGACGCCGAGAGGCACGGAGGTGTGCAGTTCTGCCGCATCGATCCATACGTGGAGCGCTGTAGGAGGTAGGAGCACAATTCTACACACTTGCCCTAAATTCAGGATCTCTGTGATTTAACGTTTAATTTAACTAATTAGAGTGTATAGGTTAAGTCCGCATGCCTAATTGACAACATACGTATACAATGTTAACAAATGCATTTTTTTTTTTTTTGCCATGTTACACAAGCTAATGCATGCCACTATTTATGAATAACTGTAGCATTAGATATGGCCTACTAATGAAACAGTTTTACATACAGTACAGTCCAAAAGTTTGGAACCACTAAGATTTTTAATGTTTTTAAAAGAAGTTTCGTCTGCTCACCAAGGCTACATTTATTTAATTAAAAATACAGTAAAAACAGTAATATTGTGAAATATTATTACAATTTAAAATAACTGTTTTCTATTTGAATATATTTCACAAAGTAATTTATTCCTGTGATCAAAGCTGAATTTTCAGCATCATTACTCCAGTCTTCAGTGTCACATGATCCTTCAGAAATCATTCTAATATGCTGATCTGCTGCCCAAGAAACATTTCATGTGTACAATTGTACAAAATATTTGTGTACAATATTTTTTTTCAGGATTATTTGATGAATAGAAAGTTCAGAAGAACAGTGTTTATCTGAAATCTAATCTTTTGTAACATTATAAATGTCTTTACTGCCACTTTTGATTGATTTAATGCATCCTTGCTGAATAAAAGTATTCATTTCTTTAATTTCTTTTCAAAAAAATAAAAATAAAAATTCTTACTGACCCCAAACTTTTGAACGGTAGTGTATAATGCTACAGAAGCTTTGTATTTCAGATAAATGCTGTTCTTTTGAACTTTCTATTCATCAAGGAATCCTGAAAAAAAAAAGTACACAACTGTTTTCAACATTGAAAATAATCATAAATGTTTCTTGAGCAGCAAATCAGCATATTAGAATGATTTCTGAAGGATCATGTGAAACTGAAGACTGGAGTAACGATGCTGAAAATTCAGCTTTGCATCACAGGAATAAATTACTTTGTCAAATATATTTAAATAGTACACAGTTATTTTAAATTGTAATAATATTTCACAATATTATTTTTATTTACTGTATTTTTAATTAAATAAATGTAGCCTTGGTGAGCAGACGAAACTTCTTTTAAAAACATAAAAAATCTTAGTGGTTCCAAACTTTTGGACTGTACTGTATATTAAAGAATATATCAAGACTAAATGTAATAGATAAATGTCTTTTTACTTTTGTTATCAGATATGTACATTAAATGGTTTTAAATTGGGCCTGTACATATTTACAGTTTGTAGCATTATTTTTGCATTAGTTTTGTGTGTAACGCTGATGGTACGCTGTCACTGTAAGTTTTACAGTGAATTTCTGGCAACCACACCTGCCTGTTGTTGTTGTTTTAATTTTTTTTTTACTATGTACATTTACTATTTACTGTATATTTTCCATGTAGGCTACATGTTTTCCATTAATCTTCATAAATTAGTTTTCATTTATTGTGTTCACATGGGTTCCATAATAATCAATCGCTTGATATTTTTTTCTCTCTTTTGGAAAGAAGTGGAAATGCTATAATGGGTTTTTTTTTTTTTTTTGCTATTGGAGCAAATGGGAATACAAAAAAAAGCATTATGTTTAATTCATAATGGACTGTGTGTAGCTAAGATATCTTTCTTTATTTTGTATAATGATTAATCAGTCACCATGCCTGTTTGTTAGAACATGTTTCCACAGTAGACTCTTCTCAATACCTGAATTTATTTTTGAGACTACATACTCTAAAATAATCATAGACTTGGCGGCCTGTTAGGAAACATTCATTATACTTTAAGCTGCAGGGTTCTTAGTGTTTGGCAGTCTCTAATTTATCATCAGCAAACTCATGCCCATTACAGCCCACCCCACCTATGTCTGCACAATCGAAAAATGATAAAGATGTTATTTCAGTAGACTGCTCTGAAATCACTGCAAAAACATATTGGCACTGGAAAGTCTTTTTTTCTGTAAGTGGATCATTTAAGGTATTCATAGATGATTCATAGGTGACTTTGAGGACCTGTGAGTGGCAGCTTGTGGTCGCCAGATTGGTAAAATGTGATACGGTTGTCAGCAAGTCCTGACAAGACCGTTATTTGGCATTAATTGGAATGCATTCACAAAGGTATTTCACTACAACTCAATGGCAAACAAATAACTGCAAGTGAACAGAAAGAAAGAAGGTGTTAAATAGATCTAATAGTTTGAAAGTTCCTGTTCGGATCAACAACTTTATGTTGATGTGTCAGCAAAAATGGTTTCAATGACAAACAGGCACATTCTTGATCTTCTGAGAAACCTACAGAAGAAATACAAGTGAAAACACAAGACATTTCAAAGACTTAAAATTATTATTAATAATAATAAATCGCCATCATTATTATTATATTTTATTTAATTTAAAATAATGATTATTAATATTATTTAGAAGTTTGGAAGATTAATATAGAATTGTAAAGATGCATGGACACAGGTTTGTGTATTTGTGCGTACTATCAGATTGTATAGTAGGATCTAAAGCTAGAACATTTTCCAAAGAAGGATGTGGAAAATAGTGAATAACAAGTA
The DNA here is from genome assembly GCA_003731715.1 of Anabarilius grahami. Taxonomy (NCBI): domain Eukaryota; kingdom Metazoa; phylum Chordata; class Actinopteri; order Cypriniformes; family Xenocyprididae; genus Anabarilius; species Anabarilius grahami. Next base: position 9,950,422 of record RJVU01073043.1, read on the forward strand.
AAAGTTATTTCCTCTTTTAAAATTAAATACCAGCAGAAAATAGCTTATAATGGAAAGTCCTTGTTGGGGCAAAGAGATGAGGAAGAAGCTGTGTAATGCAGGATTTCACAACGATGACCAAGCACTGCTACGTAACTGCTCTGCTGGGAAAATAATAGGAAATGTGACCATAATGTGTTCATGGTGGAATGAATGTCAACATAATTAATTCCTTTAAAGCGGGTACTGGAAGTACTGCAACTTCATATTGCTGTGATCCATTCATGGGACAGCCACTGCCATGACGCACTGTGTGAGTGATTCAGAGTGAAAGTAAATTTATATTGCAAGATTATGTGATGTTGGCAAAGCTTACTGTTTAGGCATGCTGCCACTAGACAGAGCCAGACCGTTTACAGCTGAAGTCCTGATTAAAACCAGATGTTGAGCGTACATTCCTCAGCTCTTGTGCCCTGAGAAAAGCAGCTTTCCATATGTATTTCCGCAGTCTGGAACATTAAAAATGCCTCAAAAGGCTATTCATTCAAATACAGTGTTTAGAGAATAACATTACCTAGAAGTAGTTGAAAGAGAGGCTTAAATGACAATGCGGGAATGCATGAGGGATGTGGTTAAAACTTGAAAAGAACTTATTCATGGTGAACTATGATTAAACAAGCATGGTCATGCTATGCTGTACTACATCATTTACAGTATAAATGGCAACAAAAATGTTTGTTTGCTATTACCAAAGTCATGTCTTATTCATGTTTTCAACAGCTTCCAGCAGTTCTCCTTATACTTCCTCTACACTAACACTAACGCTGTTTACATTACAATTCTCAAAAGTTTTCCTACATTAATTTTACACTGTGTTTTTTTTTCCAGAGCACAATGCAATGATATGGAGAACATTTTCCCCTTTTTATTCCTCGGAGCCGTCTACTCCATGACAGGTCCCTCGTTTGCAGTAGCACGACTTCATTTTCTGGTCTTCTTCCTGGGTCGAGTTGTTCACAGCATAGCATACCTGTTGGCACTTAAAGCACCGACGCGTTCATTTGCCTATGTCATCGCTCAGGTGCCTTGTGTTTCCATGGCAATACAGATACTCATGGAAGTAGCCTCATTCGCATAACCCTGTCAAGTATGGAGTCCAGTGATTGGTCAAGACTTCTGGTTACAACTATGATGCGGAATGGTGCTTTGATGGACTTGCGGCCTCTCAAAATTTCACTTGATGACTGACAATTAATAGCTCTGCTCTTAAATCACAACATTCATTGCTGTCATTTTAGTACTGGACACTAGGGTTTGCATTGATGCAATGTGTATTGTTGTATTGCCATTCAAATGAAGGTTATTTAATGTTATTTTCTTTTTTTCCCCATGATCATGTTTGCATATACTCATCATATTTATATATTTGAAACAACAGGCCTTAAAGCCCGTTCACACCAAGGACAATAACAATAAAGATATAGTTCTAAAAATCAATTTCCCTGTGTCACTAAAAATAATGACACAGGGAAACGGTATTGTTAGAATCACTTTCAGAATGAATTTTTCCAGCTGATGAACGCTAAAAACATTCAAAAGTCAATCAGAATCCATCCTGCTTTAAAGAGCATGAGCATTTAAAGCAGCAGACGAAAACTGGAAACTACATCATCCGCTGATGTAGACGCTAATATAGTTATTATAGTTATGTTCTTGGTGTGAATAGACCTTTAATCTCCTTGAATGGACCTCCAGTTTTTAGTGCAGCCATTATTTTCAAGAATTTAAGTGACCACCATCTTTTCACTTTCATACTGCTAAGTTTACACAAGCAATAACTGCTGAGGTCAGTTCAGAGTCCGCGTGAGTGACTGTTCCACAATAACTTGTAAAAATTCCTTTGTTATTGAACCATAAGCCCTGCAGAGCCCAGGCTTTTCAAATTTATTGTAGCGTTAAACAAACGCTGTTGCACAACCACTGCCCTTTCCTCTTTGCCCACTGGGCTTTGGGTTTACTGCATTTCGAACACAGCCGGGTGCTTTGCCTGCTCAAGAACGATGCATACAGCATGCAAAGCTAGTGTTTTAGGTGAACAAGCTTTTATTTTAGGTTAAGGTTTTGGTAATTCATCACACAGTGCTTTTATTATATATGTATATATATTATTTTTTTATGGTGTAACTTATTTCGATTTTTTTTCTAATATTGTACTGTTTGTGTACTGATGTTTATAAAGAGATGATGAGAAAATCATAGTTTTTATAATAAAGGAATAATGAAAGGTTTTGTGTGTGCATGGGTAAGTGTGATACTTTGTTGACTCAGATCAACAGTGGACTGCCTACATGCTAAAAAACAAGAGCTGAGAGAGAAAGAGGGACAAAGAGAGAGAAAAATCAAAGAAGATTTACATGGATTGCTGCCAAATGGGCAATTATAACATAGCAGACCCCATTGTTACATCTCAGTACAAAAAGGGAAAGAAAAAGACTGACAGGAAAAGATAAATGGGTTCAAAAAACTTTGTGAGAGAGGAATGTTATTGCTTAACATTAAAATAAACCAGATCTCCAGCACTATTACAGATTTCACGTATAACACAATATTAATTGGTTTGATGAAAACACCACTGCTGGCAATGGTGGAAGTGAAGCAAGATAAATATGTGAAAAGGCAGCAGAAGTGATCTTGCTAGAGAGCATGGAAGGAAACGTTTGCGTTTGAGTTTGCACAAGAACCTATGTAGTCATGTATAGTCATCTGAAACATGCCCTGGCTTGTCAGCGTAAATGTCTGTATACTTGCATGCTCAGATCTTAAAGGATTAGTTCAGTTTCAAATGGAAATTACCCCAAGCTTTACTCACCCTCAAGCCATCCTAGGAGTATATGACTTTCTTCTTTCAGATGAACAAGTTATAGTAATAAATATCCTGACACATCCAAACTTTATTATGGCAGTGAATGGAACTAACGAGAATGAAGCTCAAGAAAGTGCATCCATCCATCATAAACGTCCTTCACACAGCTGCGGAGGGTTAATAAAAGCCTTTTGAAGCGAAGCGATGCCTTTGTGTAAGAAAAATATCCATATTTAACAAGTTTAACAAGTAAAATATCTAGCTTCCGCCTGATCATCTTCCGTATTCAAAAAAAGCTTAACTGAAGCAACGTCAGTTCCACTTTTTTCGTAAGTTGAATAGCCCCGGAGCCGTGTGGAGAACGTTTATAATGGATGGATGCACTTTCTTCAGCTCATACTCGTTGGTCCCGTTCACTGCCATTATAAAGCTTGGATACGTCAGGAAATGTATTAATATAACTCTGATTGTGTTCATCAAAATGAAGAAAGTTATATACACCTAGGATGGCTTGAGGGTGAGTAAAGCTTGGGGTAATTTTCATTTTAAAGTGAACTAATCCTTTAAAACTACAGAGATGTTCATAAGAAAGCCTTTATCAAAATGACAAGCAAAAATACTATGATAAACATGTCATATTCTGTCATAAAAAATAAAAAAAAATGTGCAAAAATAAAAACAGCTTGTCACTGTGTCAGTACTCATGCCCCCAGTTTCACAGACAAGGCTTAAGCTAGTCCCAGGCTAAAATGCATGTTTGAGCTGTTTTAACTGAAAGCAACTTGTACTGATATATCTTAAAATATGTCAGTACCATTGTTTTGTCTCAAGATGCACACCAGTAATGTTTTTTTCAAGTGTATGTTTATAAAATTTACTTAAATATCCTAATTGAACTAAGGCCTAATCCTGGCTTAGGCTAAGCCCTGTCTGTGAAACCGGGCCTTAAAGCGACAACTGTGTTCCTTATCTACACCTAAAAGGTGCATATTTGTACATTAGTGGTATGTAGCCTACTCTTAAAGTACTACTATGAACCTTTTAGAGGTATATAAGGTATGAAGTTTTCCATTTAAAGTTAGCATGAAAGAGAAAAGTAGTCTTTTCTTCCCTATTGTGATGTATATCCGAGCGAAACGAAAAGAAAAATGTAGGGCGCAACTTATTTTTGTTCATTGGGAATTGATTAGATTGTTGGATCATTGTGGTTTGCTATTGCTGCGATCTGACAGGCTGTCCTGCCCTTGTGCCAGTAAACACCTCATAAGAGATGAGGGCTGCATCCGAAAACCTAAGCAGCTGACTTGTTGCCTCACTGCCCCGTCAGGCAATGACTTGTAGGCAGCGTTTGTGCGTTAAGGCACTTCACAAGACTGATTTCAGACAGACAGCGTAACAGTTTAATGATCTACAGCAAAATAGCATGAGCTTTGGTGAGAAACAAATATTTAATTACTACAGTAGTAATTTCTCGCTAGAAATGACATCAAAAGTGGAAAATGTTGGTCAAAAACATACATTTACACACAAACTTACCAGCAAACGCAACTTTTAGACGCCATCTTTATTTTTCTAGCTGAACTGTCACAGAATGGAAAGCACAGGATTGTGGGATATCAAAGGCAGCAAAGAATTTATCTATGCTGCCTTCAAAAATTGATCAGATAAAGGTATCTCAGGAAACAGGAAGTGAAGCTAACATTGGATTTGGACGTGCCTTGATGCCTTCCTACCTTGAAATGTGTCCTCCGAAGGCAGAATTTTCAGAAAGTTTTCAGAAGCAGCTGAGATGTCATTGCAAGAGGGAGAGGAAGTTACTTTGATTAAAGATTACAAGTGCATGTGAATAAAATAAATAAATAATGATGTACACAGATCAATCAATTACAATAAATAAAAAAAATTATTGTCAATTTTGATTTCATGGTGAATTTAAAGGTACACTGTAGGTGTGTCCCAATTTACATACTTATGCACTATTCTATGATGTTTGCAAGTAGTGTGTTCACACTGAAAATTCCAAAAAGAAAAATGGCATTTTAAATACCTGGATGATACACTAAATTAACAGAAAAAATGAAGTGTGGAATGTTGGACACTTGATGCACTCAACTGTCGTAGCTTTAAAGGATTGGTTCACTTTGAAATGAAAATTAGCCCAAGCTTTACTCCCCCTCAAGCCATCCTAGGTGTATATGACTTTCTTCTTTCTGATGAAGACAATCGGAGAAATATTAATAAATATCCGAGCTTTATAATAGGGTTCAATGAGTATGAGCTGAACAAAGTGCTTCCATTCACATCCATCCATCATAAACGTGTACTCCACACGGCTCCGGAGTGTTAATAAAGGCCTTCTGAAGCAAAGCGATGCGTTTGTGTAAAAAAAAAATCCACATTTTGACAAGTTATGAAGTCGAATATCGAACTTCCGCCAGACCGCCTTCCGTATTCAGTGTACGCAGAAAGTGTAAACCTCTTGCAGTCCTATGAAACTTACGGAAAAAGTGTAATTGACACGACCAGTTTACACTTTCTTCATAAATTGTATACGGAAGGCGGTCTGGCGGAAGCTCAATATTTGACTTCATAACTTTTTAATATGGATATTTATTTTACACAAACGCATCATTTAGCTTCAGAAGGCCTTTATTAACACTCCGGAGCCATGTGGACCACATATTTATGATAGATGGATGTGGATGGAAGCACTTTGTTCAGCTCATACTCATTGAACCCTATCACTGCCATTATAAAGCTCAGAGGCGTCAGGATTTTTATTAATATTTCTGCAATTATGTTCATCAGAAAGAAGAAAGTCATATACACCTATATTACTCACTTGAGGGTGAGTAAAGCTTGGGCTAATTTTCATTTCAAAGTGAACTAATCCTAACCTTAAAAAATTCAAACACTACATGGATGAGTACATAGTGCATAAGTGCATAGTGTATAGTGCGTCATTTGGGATGAAACTTATGTAACTTTTGGCCCTCTAGCGGTAAAAAAATGTATATGCATTTTGCAGAAGAACACTGTTTAGGTTGTGCTTCGGCTCTGCATGACTGTGCGGATGAATATCCCCCCTATGTTCTGGCGATGGCCCTGGGCTTACCATAGACAAAACATTCTGGATAGCCCTAAAGCACAAGGACAAAAAATAAGTTAGACTCAGTTGTTTCTGGCTCATTATTAGTCAAGCCACAATTCAAAACTATGCAATCATTTTTGACAGTATTAATCTGTTACATACCTAATGATGATCATAAGCAGAATTCCAGCAGCGAGCGTTATTTCCAAAACAGCTGGTAGGACGAACATTAATATTTACGATGAAAGGTCTATCTGATTTGTAAGTTTTGTTAAACATCCCTAGGCCAACTAATGGCCAATTAGGTTGCATCTTCTCCTTACGTTTCGGAAACTCACCAGAAATTTGCCAAGAACACAACCACACGCACCACTTATCGGCGGTTGTATCCGAGAGTCTCTACTATTACGGTGGCCGACAGAGCTCGACTTGCTGCAGCTGAAGAAAACATGTAAATAGAAAAAAACAACAGCAAATTAAGAAAAAAACACATCATCATTTTGACAACACATGTACTGCATATAATCACAACACATCCAAATACATAAACGCGCTGCAAATATTCACAACGCAACCAAATACAGAAACGTGATGCAAATAGCACAGACGACAACGGATATGTTTTAAGGGGACCACAACAAGTGACGAACCTGGCTAGGACATGCTTGTTGTTCAGTCTACTCGTCAGTAGGGTTGTCGATGACCTGAAACTTAAAGGGTTAGTCCACCCAAAAATGAAAATTCTGTCATTAATTAGTCACCCTCATGTCGTTCCACACCTGTAAGACCTTTCATTCTCATACGTTGTTTACATGCAGCGCTTCCAGGTTCTATGTCAGAACGCCGACTCATTATTGGCTGGCTCCTGCATCAGAATCACGCATGCGTCGTGCTGCTCACATGTGCAGCATTGGCCACTGAGCCGGCATTCAGACGTAAATATGGAAGCCTTCACTGTGCTTACTGTGTCACCTGTGTAAAGCACGGAACACACCAAGCCAGCAGTCGGCCATCGGGCAGTTTTTGTTCATCGGCCGACTAAGTTTTCTCAGTGTGTTCCGCACCATCGGCTGAAGCTGGTCCTCGACGGCTTTTTTCCGGCTGAAGCTGGCCATCAGATCATTCTGATTGGCTGTTCAGCTACTGCCAGCTGCTGGTACGGAAAAGCATTTCTTCTTACGCAGCCGCAGAACGGACGTGCTACTTGGCTGTCGGGTGTCGAGCGTCGGTTTGGTGTGTCAGGGCAACTTTGGAATCCAGACGCTGCCGATGTGAGCCAACCCCGCAGTTTGCTTTCGTCGCCACTAGTTCATCGGTGTCGGCTTGGTGTGTTCCGGGCTTAACACCGTATCCTAACCAGACGCGATGCGATAAGATTCCAGCGACGAGCAATTTGACTTTCCACACTAGATGCGAAAATGCGAAGCGATAAAATCAATCAAAAATCACAGCCAATCAGTAGAGAGTGTGGGCGGACTCTCTCGGCAAGAGCACAGCAGACATAATGAAATGGGCAAGTAGTAAAATTCATAAATATTACACCATTTAAACATTATTTAAAGTACATAGGAACATAACGGAGTGACTGAACCAATCACATTAGACGCTTTTAACATTAAATAAAGCACATAAACAGTACCTGATATCATCATTGCCATACTGTTGCTGTTCCAGCCGCGATGTCGCGGAGAAATAGAAACCGTTTTAGAATAGAATTGTCGCGTGTCGCCGTTGCGGCTGGTTAGGCCAAAAACTCTGATTATGGAAAAGATATGTCGCGGCGTCACGTCTGGTTTGGACACGGTGTAAGGATAATGACACTGAAGAGGAGATTGTTGAATAAAGTCCTTATTTTTGTTTTGTTTTTGCGCACAAAAAGTTCAATTCAATTCACATTTATTTGTATAGCGCTTTTCACTATACATATCGTTTCAAAGCAGCTTAGAGAATGCATGTCAACATTACAATTTAGAGAATGCAGTTAGCAAATAATGTAATAATTTAGGCAATTTAACTTAGCAGTGTCTACACTGCTGGAAATCAAATAGAGAAGAAGAAGAGAGCTAGTTCAAGATGAGAATTTATTGTTAAAACTTATATAATTAATTTTTTTATTTTTTATTTATTTTTTTAAAATGAGCGATGGTTTCTCTAGATACGATCCTTATTCCTCGTCTGGGATCATGTAGAATGCTTTGAAGCTGCAATTAAACTAATTTTGACCTTCAACCGTTTGGGCTCCATTGAAATATGGAGAAAAATCCTGGAATGTTTTCATCAAAAACCTTTATTTCTTTTCGACTGAAGAAAGAAGGACATGGACATCTTGGATGACATGGGGGTGAGTAAATTATCAGGAATTTTTTTTTTGAAAGTGAACTAATCCTTTAATGAGAGAATTTTAATTTTTGGGTGAACTAACCCTTTAATGGTGAGTTTGTTTATTTTAACATCCTTACTGTATGTGCGTTGTGAGTATTTGCAGTGCTTTTCTGTATTCAGATGTGTTGTGAACTTTTGCAGCGCGTTTCTGTATTTGGTTGTGTTGTGCAGCATGTGTTGTGAATGTTTTCTTCAGTTGCAGCACGTTGAGCTCTCGGAATGAACTCTGGGTACATTTTTCCAAGTAGCTCCTGAAAAAAAAAAAAAAAAAGATTTTCAGGGGTAACCCATAATGAAACCATAATTATTTTCATTAATAGAACAGTTTGAGCGGCTTTCTTGTGCGATATTGTTTCAAGGTTATAGAGTTACAGAATATGCAGTTGTGAAGAGACGTCCAACTTAAATTTAGAAAGAAAAGTTACAGCTAGTAGGTGTGAGGACCCTATTGTAATTGCTCAGTCAATTATTCTTCCTCTCCGAAATGAATCACATTTTGGAGGGCCTAAACATGCTCGAAAACTCATGAAACTTTGCACACGCATCAGAAGTGGTGAAAATTTACGTCTGATATGGGTTTCAGAATTAGGTGTAGCAAAATTGCCTGAACACATCTACATGGCAATATTCAGTGACAGTCATAGCGCCACCTGCAGGCAACAGGTAATGACCTGTTTCACACTGTGATTAACTCCTCATAGACATTTAACCAGACCTTTGTGATGTTAAATTGCGACGATCTTGAGTTTTCACTGAAGGGCGTGTCCATGGCGGCCTGACAAAGTCTGATGTTTCATTATGAAAGAGGAAGCTGTTGTAACTCAGGCATACAATGTCCAAACTGCCCCAAACTTCACATGTGTGATAAGAGTCTTGGCCTAAAGACATGTATATGCCAATAATCACCTGCTGGCAACAGGAAATGACATGCTTTACACTGTAATTCACTACCAGAAACACATTTCAATATGCCACAAAGTACCAAACATACTAGAAACATGTTAAATTATGCAACACTTGGCTAAGTGCTAATGTATGTGATTAACGCCACGAAACAGGAAGTTATTGTAACTCAGGCATACAATGTCCGATTTACTCCAAACTTCACGTTTGATAATAGTCCTGGCCTGAAGACATCTACATGGCAATATTAAGTTACAGTCAAAGCACCACCTGTTGGCAGCAGGAAGTGTGGCACTTTGAAATGACTTTGCCAAAATTCTCCTGTTTTTACTTGCTTACATGCATGTTGCCCACTGTTTACTGTTTTCCTAAGGCCAACGGGTGGCGGTGAGCCCGGGTGCGAGGGCCCTTTCATCGCTGCTTGCAGCTTTAATTTTATAATGAAGTTCTTTCAACTTGTTAGGATATCTTAATAGAAAGAAAATGATAATTTAATTTCAACTTAAAAATGCTTTGGGATGACAGCTGATCTTCCTAATAAGGATTTGTCTAATCCAAAAATAGTTACATTTAACATTAGAAGCTCCAATCCTCCAATGGATGATTTGGGCATTTCACAATTTGATACTCAGTAACTACAATATGAATTAACCAAACAGTTTAGGTGAAATACAGTTAATAACCCACCAACTCTAGGAGAGGTATCCACTCCAAAAATTGAGATGCATTCAGCATAGGAATAAAAGTTACCAACCTTTTTGAACAAATTTAAAACAAAAACTGTGCCTTTGTCAATTTCTTAATAAAGCGTTCAATTTGCATTGTATTTACATATTTAATTATGTAATTTGATGCACATTATGACGTCACTGATGTTTTAATAATTATTCATTTAGGCCTATTATTTTATAAAAAAGACCATAAAAATTTAGCTTGTATGTGGTTTTGCTTTGCGTGGCCCATGTGGGCTGAACAGTTTGATTCAACAACACTACCACCTATAGGTCAGTGTAAAACATAACTGTTCTTTAATGTTGACAGCATTTTTGGAGATCACAAACACAAGGAACCGTGATAATACCAGCAATTTCTTTCCACAGCAAAATAAGGTAGTAAAACCACTTGTTTAAATTACTACAGGTTATCCTAAATTGGGATTAAGAACTCAGTCTCTGCAGCTGCCTAGATAGCATTATGTATCATATTAGTGGCAGGTGTATCTTTGTTTCAGTGGAAAAGCAAACAGTTCAGTATTGGGAAACCACAAAACAAATATGCTAGTTCATAAGATATATGTCAATATATGATCTAAATGTTTAAGCATGTCTGTAGTCTGCTTACACTCGTTGAAACACAAACTGCATGGACAAATTTCATAAATATTTATTTCATATCAATGAACAATATTAACTACAGCAGTGGGCTACAGCACTTTTTCAAATAAAGGCTATAATAATAATATTTTTGAGGCCACATTTGAAACACACACATTTACAAGTAGTACTTGGCATTAAAAACAATGGCAATACAATATTTTAAGACACTTGGTGTTTTTTTATTCATTTTCTTTTATATAATTTCCGATATCACAGAGTTTCTGCAACAGTCTAAACAGTTAATATTGATATAGATACAAAAACCACTGCAAAAACAGTTAGGAGATTGAACAGAGGGAGACAATAGACAGTATGCCAAAAAGAAGAAAAAAACAAAAAAATTCCTTCAGTCTCTGGCTTACCCATTCCCCTCAAAGAACAACTAATATAGCAAATAAATAATATGTAAAACTTTTCATTTACAAAAATATTCCAAAGTTTTCCCTTTTTATTCCAGACTGCTACTAGTGTTGAGTGGTTCACATTCAGATGAAGAAAGGTCAAGAGTGGTGGAGGGGGTGGGGGGGCATGCATTCAGCTAAGCAATTTAATACTTTAATACTTACTCCTCTTCTTGTGCTGTTCCTGAGGCTCTTGTGTTCTGGTGTCACTTTGATGACATTCTGAGTTTGAACTGTAAACAGCAGAATCAATATTCTCGATCTCTTATTAGACAGCAAAAATCAAGTTTCAGATTTTTGTATTGTTTTCTAGTTTTGTTGACCCTGGCTTGAATTCCTAGAGTTTTATTTTATTTTATTTTTTTAATTTTTACCAAATCCATGAGAAATATAAAGATAATACATCCTAATTCTAAAACATTAATACATCAAATCCCTTTTTATTTTGTAGTAGGATTGAAGGGAGGCATGCAGGTGATCCAGAGCCCTTTTGAAGAAGCAACAGCACTTTAAGAATGTGTTTGACTGTGCACCTGTAAATGCGGACGTTCATGGATCAAAGCTTATACTGTTAGCATTATAAACCGCTGCAAATTTATCAGCTGTAGTCACCAAACTGTGTTCTTTAATGATTTTTTGTTTGTTTCTGCCTCATGACATATGCGATTCATGGTCAGTCTGATAGAGGGCGCTAGTGGTTGACGGGTGCAGTAGAAAATGGCACTTGTGGGAGACTCCTGCCGTTTCTGCCAAGGGTTTAAATGTCAGGGTTTAAAAGCATGGTATGGGTGAAGGCAGGTTAGATCATAATATTGATATACACAAGAAGTGAGTTTTATTTCTCCATAATACAACAGAACTAGAAAGATATATATATACTATGTATATATGTATATATATATGTGTGTATGTTTACATTTGTATGTTCATGTGCATCTGGTCCGAGATGCATATAGTTTTTTACAACTTTGAAATAATCACACAATGTACAAATCACAAACATAGAAAACATTTAAAAACACAAAATAAGGAGTTAAAAAATATGTGTCATTGTTTTTAGGAGCGTCAATCTTACATTCAGGTCTTAGAGTGAAAAGTAATATTATTTTGTCTTGACCTTAGATTTTGGCTCAAACCTTTCATGCCAAAATTGTTTAAATATTCTATTTCTGTTCATATGGCTTCAGGTTTGCTACAAAGCTACAAATTTGTCCCAAAGCTGATGGAGAATGTGTCTCGTCAATCATAGACACTAAATCAAACACTGTCTAACTCAGATTCTTGGGTGTTTTCAACATTTTTGGTCAGTTTTTCTTTCAGCAATATTCTGAAATGATCGCCGATAATCAGATTTTCTAGTTGTATTCCTATCTTTCTTATAGAGTAAACACAGGATCATACGCACGCACACGCGCGCGCACACACACACACACACACACACATCCACTAGGAGTGAATTTTGACATCACCATACTGTAAACTCCTTCAAGTTTAAATCTCTGGGGATTCATTTGCACACAGAAATGAGTGGGCAGACTGAGGAAAAACAAAATTCAATGTAACATGATAAAAAGGATGACATAAAGTAAAAGGTAAGAGGATGTGTAAGGTGAGAGGTGCACTTTAGATCCACAGACTGTGATTGTCATCACTTAAGGTCCAAAATATCCTCCTCGAAAGATGTGGATAAGGTAAAAGGGCTGGCCGTGGGTGGGCTATCATCTCGTGGCTCCACCTCAGAGCCAGATGAGCAAAGCCGCTGGATGTCAGTTTCTCCCTCTACAGACTCCATTCCCACTCTGGTTGAAGATATCTTATAGTCAGTACACATCATTGCTCTACTCGCATCTAACATGCAGAAAAAAAGCTTAAAGCTGCAAAAATTATAGCTCAATATTTTCAGCCTATGCAATATCTACTGTTCAAAAGGTTAGGATTAGTAAGATTTTTCTTTTGAAAGAAATTATTTTTATTCATCAAGGATGCATTAATATTTATCAAAAGTGATCGTAAAGATATTTATAATATTACAAAAGATTTCTATTTCTATTTCAATTATTTTTTTTTTTAACTTTCTAATTATCAAAGAATCCTGGAGAAAAAATGCATCACAGTTTTCACAAAAATATAAGGCAGCACAACTTTTTAGTAAGAAATGTTTCTTGAGAAATCAGCATATAAGAATGTTTTCTGAAAGATCATGTGACATTGAAGACTGGAGTAATGGCTGCTGAAAATTCAGGTTTGCCATTACAGGAATAAATTGCATTTTAAAATATATTACAACAGAAAAGAGATATTTTCAATTGTAATAATATTACTGTTTTTACTTTAGTTTAAAGAAAAATAAAATGCAGGCTTCTTAACTAACTGCATGATCTGTCTCAGAACTGTACATTTTTTGCCATATGAACATTATTTTGACACTGTCACCTGTGATTAACAGATATCGTTTCAAAGCACCTTTGCAGAAAAAGTTATGTATTGTGAAAAGTGCTATACGAATAAATGTGAATTGAATTGAAATTAAACTTTTAACATTAAAAAAAATCTTACTGACCCCAAACTTTAATGCATATGTTAGTAAATTATGGAAGTTTGTTTCTGCCACTAAATAAAAAATAAGGTAATTGTGACTTTTTCATCTCACAATTGTCTTTTTTTCCTCACAATTGCGAGTTTACATATCGCAATTCTGACTTCTTTTCTTAGAGATATAAACTCGCAATTGCGAGTTATAATGTCAGAATTGCGAGATATAAACAATTGCGAGAAATAGTCAAAATTGTGAGTTATAAACTATTATAAACAATTGCACTTTATAAACTCAGTTGCGGAATATAACCTTGCGAGTTTCTAACACGTAATTGTGAATTCTGACTTTTTTCTCACAATTGTGAGTTTAGATCTCGCAATTCTGTCTTTTCTCAGTACTGTGAGATATAAACTCACAATTGTGAATTATAAAGTCCAATTCTGAGGGGAAAAAAGACTGACTTTTCTCAGAATTTTGAGTATATATCTCGCAATTCTGACTTTATAACTCGTAATTGCGATTGAGATACAAACTAGCAATTGACTTTTTTTTTATTTCTCAGAATTGTGAGTTTGTAACTCTCAATTGCAATTGCAATTGCAAGTTATATTTTGCAATTCTGACTTTATGCCCCGGTTTCACAGACAGGGCTTAGCCTAAGCCAGGATTAGGTCTTAGTTCATTTAGGGCATTTAAATAGCTTTTATAAATGTTTACTAGAAAAAAACATTACTGGTATGCATCTTGAGACAAAACAATGGCAATGACATATTTTAAGATTTGTCAGTACAAGTTACTTTCAGTTAAAACAGCTCAAACATGCATTGTAGTCTAGGACTAGCTTAAGCCTTGTCTGTGAAACTGGGGGTATAACAGGCAAATATGACTTTATATTACGCAATTCTGACTTTATAGCTCACAATTGTGAGTTCATGCAATTCTGAGAAAAAAAAGTCAGAATTGCGAGATGTAAACTCGCAATTGTGAGAAAAAGTCAGAATTGTGAGATAAAAAGTCGCAATTACCTTTATTTTTTATTCAGTGGTGGAAACAAGCTTCCATAGTAAATACTGATGTTTATAAGTAAAATAATTTCAGTACATGAATTCAAATTCATTGAAAAAAATCAATGGAATAAATCAACTTATTTATATAATGAATAGTCAGTTGCACTTTATTTTACAGTATGTTCACTTTCAATGTACTTACAGTGTAACTTATCAAGAAAGTACTGAATAATATAAGGTCAAGATTATAGGTTTAGGGGTAGGTTCAGGACTAGTACCAAATTATTACCCAGTTATTGTAATTACTACATCAAGTATATAGTATGTACATGTGAAATAAGCCTCTAAAATAAAGTGCTACCAAATTTTAATTATGTATCGGCCAGCCCTACCACCCACCGAACATACACACACTTACTGTTCAGTGGTGCTAATCTCTGCTGTTCTCCTCTGCTCTTCCTCCTTGTTCTTCTTGCTCATTCTTCTCTGTTTCACTGAGTTACCATCTGCTTTACTGCTGGGTTCCTCAGTTAAACCTACAACAGGTACAGAGATTATAGACAAACTCAGAAACAAGAATTCTTATGCAACCGTATTTTAAGCAGTATTTTTAAGATGACATTAAAGACGCACCTGCAGGAGGTGCAATAGCGCTTCCTATAGTCCACTTAGCCATTCTTGTGTGTGTGTGTGTGTGTGTGTGTGGGGGGTGTGAAGTGTGGCAGTCTAGTAGATCTAGCAGCTTATCTAATGTGTCACTCCAACACTTAATAATGAATGTCTGTCTCATCTCAATTTGACTGCAGAACAAGCATTACAACAGATCAACTATAAGTATCATTGCAGATTTTTATCACATGCAATTAAAATGTTAATAATAAATGGTACTGAGCTGCACCACTTGGAGCTTTATTGTCCAACACTAAAAACACGTTCAAAGCAGCACTTATCCTGTGGCAGATTTCATTCGGTACATTTCATGCCAGCCTCCCACTGCGCCACACATACATAATGATAGCTTTCATTTCAAGAGCTCACAAATAGAGAGACACTCACCCAGCAGTTCTTTCCGTGTGCGGCTGGCGATCTCTTTGATCTCCATGCGAGACAGCGAGAGGGAGGTTGTGCTTGCGATCATGGGAGCGGGGCCGATCACACTTGGGGCAGGTGCCGTTAGCACTTTATTGACCAATGGAGACTTGAGGGGCCTCTCTATGCTCCGTCCAACTAGGTTACTCAATGGGATCTTATAAATGTGTTTTGAGGGAGCTTCACCTTGAAGAAAGAAAGGAATGGTTGGAAAGGGGCAGAAAAGAAGAGAGAAGGCTAAAAAAAAAATGAGACTTTAGAATAAATGGTGTAACTGCAACAGCGTTAGTGGTTGGTCTAGGAGCAGAGCAGCTGTTAGGCACATTAATATCTACTCAGCACAAAACATAACGTGCACACATTGCCTTAAGACACACATACATAGAAATACAGTCAGAGTCACTGCTGGATCCACACTACTGTAATTAGCCTAATTAGCTCAAATGAAAACAACTGTTTCTTCTACCCACAGGTAAGCCTATTTTAAATATGCATTTGTGGGATAACTAAAAACTAAGTTAATATAATTCAAAAACAACAGTCTATTAGTAAACACACACACACTACCGTTGAAATGTTTGGGGTCAGTAAGATTATTTTTTACGTTTTTTGAAAGAAGTCTCTTTTGCTCACCAAGACTGCATTTAATTAATGAAAAAACAGTAAAAATAGTAATATTGTGAAATATTATTACAATTTAAATTAAGTTTACTATTTAATGTTTTAAAATAAAAAAAAATTTTTTTAGCATCATTACTCCAATCTTCAGTGTCACATGATCCTTCAGAAATAATTCTAATATGATGATTTGGTGCTCAAGAAACATTACTTTCTATTCTGTTGAAAACAGCTGCTTAATATTTTTTGTGTAAACTGTGTTTCAGGATTCTTTGATAAATAGAAAGTTCAAAAGAATGTTTTTAAAAATAGAAATCTTATTTCAAATAAGATTTGAAATAGAAGATTATAAATGTCTTTACTCACTTTTGATCAATTTAATGCATCCTTGCTGAATAAAAGTATTAATTTCTTTAAAAAAAAAAAAAATCTTACTGACTCTAAACTTTTGAACACACACACACGACCCATATGTACTGCAACACGCGGAACTATTTCATGTCTATTTTTGCGTTGTACTGTTGTGTAGTCCTGGCTTTTGTGAAATGTCATACATTGCTATAAATTGAACATCAGCTATGTACTGTCACACTGCGTTTTCACATTCAGACAAACAAATTACTTATATCAGGAACCTTATCACGTCACGTCTGGTTAGGACAAAGTGTTATTTAGAGTATTTTTCCCCTCTCCAAAGTGGGCTTCAGACTCATGACTTGGACGTGAGTCAGACTGGAGTCTGTTTTTAGTCGTCATTGCAATTACTTGTGACTCAACTCAGACTTGATCTGATGACTCCGGTTGAGTTATTTATTCACAGACTGACATTGTTGCTTTTTGGGTACATTGAGCCTAATCTTATGTGTTTAAATTTGTCTACGGTCTCAAACATTCTGAGTCAGATGCAGTAAAACAGTAAGTTCAACCCAATAGACAAAATAAAGCCTAATGGTTCAGAACAGGAATATGATTTTTGGGAAATTTCATTGTCAGCTGCTATCAGAAAAGTCTGATTGGTTACATTATTGATTTTTGTTTTAATGCTGTCGATTAGCATGAAAAAAAAAAAGAAGCACATTTACAATGATGCTTTTACAGTAGATATCTATAGGGTAAATGTACAGCACCACACTTGATTCTCATCTTTTCTATCCACTAGACTTAAGACTTGACATTAAGTCTTGACTCAGTCTTGTAAAACAATGACTTGACATCAAGAGAGGTTGAGAAAACGAGTCTCTAATTCCTGTTCCTCAGAAACAAGGGCAACCACATGGGAAAGGCAGGTGTTTAAAAGGGAAGCCACTTGATCAGTGCTGGCTGTCTGCCTATATTAATGAACAATTCCATGTAAAAATCACTTGGTTTTGGGAAACGTTTGGTAGAGTGAGAGCAAGAAATGATGGAATGGCACTAACTGCTAGGCCACTGCAACAAAATGGTTAATATATCCAAACGAAGTGTTACCTTCACCGGTGTCTCAATGAAAAAAGAACAAACAAACAACAACAACAAAAATATATTTGCTGCCAGAAGCAGCTTTATAATAAAGAAACAACACAATACAAATCTGAAACACTTGCTACTTTTATCTAAAACATGCTACTTTTATCTGGCTAAGATACTTCAATAAGAAAAATTAGAAATAATGTACATGCTAAGTTATTGGCTATGCATATGACTGATACTGGTAATAGTGCATAAGCATGATTGCTCTCTTGAATACTATATTCACTTTTTTTGTTAATCTTTTAAAACTTTTTTTAAACTTTACTTTGGATATTTGTCACAGACATGTTGATTTGGAGAAAATAAAAATTCACACATATATTTAGTAGCCACAAGCAAGAATCTTGAAAACTGAGGACATGTTAGATAAAAGAGCAAGGATCTGGTTAGAGACATGACAGCATATACAGATTTCCAGGCGAGGAAGGATGCTTCCCCTTTAAGTTAATTTAGAATAATTAGAGAGTCATAATCAAACACAGGACTATTTCATTATAAATCCATGTGTATGTCTGGAATACACTGAAAGTATTCCACAGACATCTTTGCTCCATGGGACAGAACGATACATAATATGTATGTATACATATACACATTATACATATATATAAATTGATTCTGATTCGTCAATGTGTTTTATTCACGATAAAACACGGCTATGACCGCTTTACCCAACGAGTGCTGCAACCACTCTTAGCAATGTAAACTGTATGTTCTCAATTGATATTGTTCATTGAAGCTTACTGTATTATGTAGAAGAGTATTGTGGAGAAAGAGATCGAGTGAGCGAGTTTATTACTTGCATTCAGATTTAGCATTTTCTTACCGGTCAGTCCTATGTTCATAATAAAAAATCTGTTTAAATGTCTGATGTATTATCCTGTCTTTTTAACAGCTAAGGGGTTTTCCCGTGACTTTGTCAGTTGCGTCTTGTTCTGTGTTCACAACAATTAAGTCTTTACAATGTAAAAGTCTTCGCTACTGACTGACACACTCATAAAGACAGTCTTTGCCGCCATCTAATGGCGTAATAATGTAACTTCTGTTGCTGTTCACAGTCAGGGACTATTTTTTCCGGCGGAAGGAAGGCTTAGTGAAAGTTTACTTCATGAAAGTTGCATTGATACACATTTTTGGCTTTAATATATGTATTGTGTGGTAACCGTTTTATAGAAGCAAAAAGGTACTCGAGGCTAGTGCTGTATTGTGAATAAGTCACGGCTGAAGGGGTTGCAGCCTTGCTAAGCAAAAGACTTTCAGAAACATTTAAAACATCTTAACGACCACAACTATAATATATCAATTTTGTTGTATGCAAATTGATAGAAAACAAAAACATACAACAAGAAATGATAACACTTTATAGTTAAATTCACCAAATTAGCTAATGCATTATCTACAATGAACTAACAATGAAGAGTAATTTAATAGCATTTATTTTTATAAATATAGTATTGTTAATTCATGTTTGTTCATAATACATGAAGAATAATTTATACAGCATGAAATGTAGAAATTAACAGATTAATACATTAAGTAATTTTCATTTTTTAGTTCATGATACCAAATGCATTAACTAATGTTGACAAATTGAACCTTAATGTAAAGTGTAACCAAAATGTGTAGGCTGCAACACAATGTTGTTGTATCAATGTGAACATTATGATGAGATAAGTAATGCTATGATATCAGTCTATTTCCCATGGTGCAAAAATGGCAGCCACAGACAATTGGCTGGATGTTTAAAAACACCAGGATATGGATTTTGTCACAGCCCCTTGACGGCCCTCTTCATGCTGCGTGTGTAGACAGAAGCGCTAAGCTCTGGAGGGCCGTCCAGACTGTGCGTGCGCATGAAGGGAAGAGGGGCTCTGACAAAAGTATCCATGGTGACACAGCGATCTGTAACTCATGCTGCAGCAAATGTGTCCCATTTCCCTAAAGTCTCTGTCTGTCTCTATGTATCTGTCTCTTTCTGTCTATTGATTTCCTCTGTCATCTCTCCATCTTATTCACTTCAGTTTTTCTCCACTGTTCTTCCACTGTTCTGTTTTTCCCCAAAGACTCCTAATGCCACCATTTCTCTATCTGTCTTTGTTATTCTTTCTGTGAGACTGCAAGAAGGAAGGGACACATTATGTTAGCTGCACATTTCACTCAACACCGTCTGCATGCGTCTGTTAATTGAATAATAGACATGGTGAGTCTCCATGGTAACGTGCATTAGTGAGGCAGCATGGGAAATGTAGGCAACAGAAGTGCCTGCAGTACCTTCAGAGTCTTTAGACATGTAGAGGGATAGCTTGGTGCCGTAGGGGATCCGAATACAATCTGGACCAGGGATGGAAAAGAGCAATATATCAACCCAACCCACACACAGAGGTTAAAAGACAAAAACACCATTAGACAATTACAAAGACAGTTAGATGACTCCCATGTACGTAACTCGTTACCCTATAACAGCAAAAAAAGCAACATAACATATACAATGGCAATGGGTGAATTTGCCCAGTATCACACTCTCTCAAATCCTAAACACAAATACCTAAGTTCTGTAGCATGGGAATTCAGTTTAAAGTGTGTTAGTTCACCCCCCAAAAAGTTTCACCCTAATGTTGTTCCAAACCTGTACAAATTTTCTTCTGCTGAACTACAAAGACGATATTTTGAAGAATGTTGGTAACCAGACAGTTGACGGTAGCCATTGAATTCCATAGTGATTTTTTTTTTCATGGAAGTCAATGGCTACCGTCAACTGTCTGGTTACCAACATTCTTTAAAATAACTTCTTTGTTGTTCAACAGAAGAAATAAACTCATACAGGTTTGGAACAACATAAGGGTGAGTAAAAAATGAGATAATTTTTTATTTTTGGGTGAACTAACCGTATAAGAAAATTAACGTAAATTGTGTACATGTTCCTTCAAGAGCAGAAGCGTACCATCTCCAAGCGGTGAAGGGAAGACAGGCATCTCATAGCCGGTGGGAGTCTGAGGGGAACTCTGGGAACTAGTGTCTCTGGAGCTAGAGTTAGAGGCAGAGTTTATAGGTGCTGATGAGATGAAATAGATATCAGACTGTCGAAAAAAGAGAGGAAGAAATAACAAGATAAAACAGTGAGAAATGTGAGTGACAGGAATGCATTATATAAAAGAATTGACACTGTCATCAATATATTTTCTGTTAAGAATTTCTCATTGCATTCTTTTTTTATTAGAGTGTATACTACTGTTCAAAAGTTTGGGGTCAGTAAGGTTTATTAATTAAAACGATAAAAATTACAGTAAAGACTTTTACGCTGTAACAAAAAATGCTATTTTAAATAAATGCTGTTCTTTTGAACTCTCTATCAAAGAATTCTGAAAATATCAGTTTCCACAAAAATATTAAGCAGCACAACTGTTCTCAACATTGATAATGATAAATTTGCCATCACATGAATGAATTACATTTTAAAATATATGAAAATAGAAAACAGTTATTTTAAATAATAATATTATTATATAATATTAAAATTAATACAAATATTTCACTGTATTTTTGATCAAATAAATGCAGCCTTGGGGAGTCATTTTTCGAAAACATTACAAAAATCTTACAGACCCAAAATGTTTAAACGGTAATGTATAAAGGGTGTAGAGTTATACACTGTAATAAAAAGACAAGCGTCATATATCAGATAAATACATAAATCACATACAGTGGGGTCCAAAATAGTTACATTAAAAATAGCAAATTTTTTCTACTAATTATTTTATCAGTACATCTTAAGTATTTATTATTATTATTTTTTTTAAACGGTTTATTTGCAGGTCTACATTAGATTTGAAATCGCAGATGTTAAATATGGTCTAAGACTACACAAATAAATAAAATATACTTTTGGACCCCACTGTATATACTGTATACCTGTTGATATATATATATATATATATATATATACAGCTGTATAATGTATTTAAAATGAAAACCTTATGGCTTGAACACTTACTCTGGACGCAGTCAGTTGCAATTCTGGGACGACAGCTGTATATACTAGGTTGCCATTAACAACTAGCCGGATCTCTATGGAGTCAGTGGTGAATGCGAGGATATATGGGAACGCACACACTGTGACACAGGAAGTGAAATAATAGGGAGATATCTCAATTATTTCCACTAAAGCAAATGCAAAATGAGTGTTGAAATGAGGATAAAGTAGTAATAATAAAGAATGCAGGTCCTAAAGGTACTGACCAATAGCGTTGGGCATTTGGTTCCAGCTGAAATGGAAGTCTGAAGAGTTGGGCTGAATCATAGGGGTGGCTCCGTTAAACGGACACACCTTCTTATATACACAAATATCTGTTAGAAGAGAAGTATAGCATTAGAGGATCTGACTACACAGATACAGTCACTGACATTTTAATAGACACTAACTGTTATAGCAAAGAAGTAGTCCAGCCTCTCCATCTTCATACACATCTATGGCAGCAACAAAGTTCACCTGGAAAAAAAAGTTAAGTTATATTGTATACTGTATATATGAATATGTAGACTACCAAAGTCCCTTTAAGACAAGTCATTTCACTCGGCGGCCATCTTTGAAACGCCTCTCGCTATCTCTTCGAATGGGGAAACATAAAATTCTCCAAAGCTGTTTGTCAAGCTTTCGATCAGATTTCATATTTGAAATCTCTAATGAAATCTGACAATAACTGTCTCATAAATTTTGTTTCTAAACGCTCGAATCATGACAAAAAATTGCATTTGTCTTACTGTTTCTATAGGAACCGGAGCCTCTAATGGCAGCTGCAGCGACTTTACCAATCAGCGATTGGCTCTTATTTAGAAGACGGGACTTATTCCGCCTTGCACTTTCTCCCATTCATAATAATATGAGTACACTGTCTTTCTATATAAAGCCTTTGACACTACCGTTCAAAAGTTTGATGTTGATGATATGATTTTTTTTTTTATGTTTTTGAAAGTCTCTCATGCTCACCATTTATTTGATAAAAAATACAACAGAAACAGTAATAGTGAAATATTATTACAATTTAAAATAACTTATATATACATACTATGAAATGAAATTTATTTCTGTGATGACTGTAATTTCTCCAGTTTTCAGTGTCACACGATTCTTTAGAAATCATTCTAATATGCTGATTTGGTGCTCAAGAAACATTTTATCAATGTTGGAAACAATTGTACTGCTTAATATTTTTGTGGAAACCAAGATATTTTTTTTCTGGATTCTTTGATGAATAGAAAGATATATTTGTAACATTATAAATCTTTACTGTCACTTTTGATTAATGCATATTCTTGCTGAATAAAACTATTAATTTCTTCTAAAATCTAACTCAACCCAAACAGTAATGTTTGTTTGTATTCTCACCCGGTTGGCATCTACATGGTGTAGTCTGTAGGCATCTCCTGTGCTCTCATTGATCAAGTCAAACTGATGTCTGTAGGCCACACAGATCATGTGGTCATTCTCTCCAGTTGGGCCATCAACCAGAGCCATGACCACCGGGGAGTCACATAAACAGATCTCCTAAGACAAGCGACAGCAAACATCTGAAATGTTGAGAGCTTAAAAGTAGCCAAATGTTTGTGAGAGAATCTTTCCTATAAGCTACAAATGACAGTTAAATCCAGTTAACTTATGATGAAAACAGACTTCCATGCATGACATTTGTGTGTGTGTGAGAGATGAATCCGTGCCCTACCCGTATGTATTGGAACTCTTCCACAGGTGAGTCAGTAGTCCCTGTGACTGTAGCAATAGTGCTGAGGCAATCGAGGCGTGACTGTTTCCTGGTGATCAGAAGAAGCTTGTTTCTTATCGCCGCAACGATTCTTAGCTCTACCCCATGATGTGTGTTTATAGAGTAGAGATGGCAGCCTGAGGAAACACAATTCTGTTACTTTCAAATGTATGCAATGTGTATTCTTGATTTTGACAAACTTGGAAATCATTTTATTAGCTTCAGGCCACAAAAACAGTGTCTAAGATATGGTAGTAGTGATGCTATTTGTTGTCACATTGTATTGTGCACACAGCCATATTGAACACAGTCTCCTAGAATATCTCTCAAGTAGCATTTAGAATAAATTTAAGAAGGAATTATATATAAGTTTTTCATACCTTTGGTTTTCTCAAGCTTGTTCTCCCGACTGTCATACTTGGTGCGGACAAGCTGCCGCTCCTCTATCCCTCTTTTGAGCGTGCTCAGTCTGTAAACATACAGTCGAGCATCTTTCCCTGCAACAGAATTGAAATTGGTCATTAAAGTATTTGAAATTAAACCAAATTTCAAGCACTCTTATACATTCCTGGTACAGTTATTCAAATGAGCGTGACTACTTCAGCTGTTTAGTGAATTCTACAAATTAAGCTTTCAGGACTGAATATATGATAATAGGCAACAAATGAGAGAAGCGTCTCATCAAACTAAATGACGTCTCAGCTAATGCAACGTTTGGATTTCAAATGCCTGTCATAGTGAATGAAAGTTGCTTGGTGACGGAGTTGATAACGCATTCATTATTTCCCCTCTGCAGAAGCTGTACTTCCCAATAAGAGTGAGAATTTGCTGTACACCATCTTGAACTAATGATCAGTATGGAAGATGGCGGTAGAGACTAAATTACATGGATCTCTACTCTTGGTTCTCTTTATAATGAGCTATAAGTCTCGACAATGCGAACCAAAGGTAATGCCCATATGTGTGTGTGTGTGTGTGTGTTTGAATACTATTTTGCGCTATTCCCAGCTGGATAAAGATGTTCATTATTAGAGCAAAGGACCAAGAGTTTCCTTCGCCGCTTTGCTTTGGTCTCTTTCTTTCTCACGCTTTATCTTTTGGCAGATCATTTCACACACTTTCTTCTACCCACAAAAGAACTGTGCCATATTTATATGCTTATATAATGTGTATAAAACAAACCCATATCTTACCTTTATCTGCTCTTGCAATGAGGAGGTCCTGAGGTTCAAGCACGTGCAATTGTTTGACCGTCAAGGTCTTGTCAAATACCTGCACCGGAGGCAGGGTTGGTAAATCTAGACCAGCATGCAAAGCAAGATTAATTTGTGGTTTGCATGGTAACTCAATCCCCCAATGAGATGCACTTGCTTTGATTAACAGACACATTTGTTACGGTCACTGCAAAAATGTACTGGGTACATGTTTGAATACTTTGTAATATTTATAATCATTTATATCCACTGACTGTAGTGTTGTGGGCATGCTATACATACCTGCATTGGAGAACAGTGAATCTGAGGCTAAAAGGGAGGACAGATTTGATCAGATTCAGCAAGTTAGTTTCAAAGAACACGAAAGTACCATATGCACCATACAAACACTACTGTTCAAATATTTTGGGGTCAGTAAGATGGGGTTTTTTTTCAGCGGCTGTCAAAATTGATACTTTTCAGTAAGAACACATTAAATCTATCAAAACATATATAATGCTACAAAATATATTTCTTTTTTTTTATTAAATGTTTTATTTGTTTCAGTAAGCAGCACAACTGTTTTTAACATTAACAATAATAAGAAAAGTTTCTTGAGCACCAAATCAGCATATTGCAATGATTTCTGAAGGATCATGTGACACTAAAGACTGGAGCAATGCTGCTGAAAATTCAGCTTTGCCATCACATGAATTAATTAACTTTTTTTAATTTTGATATATTTTAAAATGTATTTTAAATGTTAAAATAATTTCACAATATTATTGTTTTTTCTGTATTTTTGATCAAATAAATGCAACCCAAAAAAAACAAAACAAAAATCTTACCGACCCCTTTGAAATAGTTGTGTACATTTCATTATGTTAGCCCCCCACTATAATTGACCCAAATATATTACAAACATTTCACATGCATACTTTTATTCAAAGAGATGGTTTACCTAAAAATGAAAATTCTGTCAAAATGTTTTCACCCTCATGCTCCAACATAGACTACAAAAGAATATGTTAAGCATATTCATTTCATATTTATTTTCATTGAATGTACATGATGACCAGGGGCTCCAAAAATGACTAAAAAGCGCCATAAGTATCTTAATATACCATTGAACACTAGTCCATATGACTTGTGTGATATATTTTATTGTCTTTCAGTCTTCTGAAGCCATGTGATAGCTCTATGTAAGGAACATATGGAAATTCTGATTATTATTTTTATTATTGAAAATGCTCCCCTTTACAATAGCCATGAAATCTGATTTGTGCAATTTGAATATTCACATTTAAATTTATTGCATCTTGCGACCAATGACATTTGGCATCAATGAAATTAAACCTGGAGGACAAATTCAATTCATTGCTGTCCACTGATATGATCCATGTAGATCTATCCATGTAGAAGCTGGTGAAAATTACAGCCAGTGTGTCTTTACATGCCATTTTTAAGAAAACTGCTACTCTTTCCAGCTGTGTTGTTTCACATGAAAAAGCATTCTTACCCTCCAGCAGCATGACCCCTGCTGAATCTGTGGCGACCAGTAATGACTGTCCCCATGAGTCTCCACAGACTATATCATACGGGAAGCTGCTGCAGAACGACTGTGACTCCCATGGCTGCAGAAAAAAATAGGAACTTGCTGTTAGAGATGAACCGTAAGCAAAATAACAGCATCCCACGCTTTTTCCTCTTGCCCCTCACCTCTTTCCTGCAAAGGCCAGTAGTGACTAGACTGGTGGGTGCATCCCCTCGAACTATAGTTTTGAGCTTCAAGGCCTGGACAAAATATTATTATTATTTATTAATAACGTTTCTCATATTGTAACATTCTCTTTCATACCTATGTGGAATGTCATATTTGCATAGATGTATATACCCTACCTGTCCCACCCGAACAAACTCAGCCTGACGTGCCTCCTCTTTTTTACGGGCCGATTTGGGCGACTCTGGCAGTACATCGCTGAATGAGCGTCGGTTTAGCATGTTCTGTGGAGAGAAGGGAACCTACAGGAGCGGTAGAGATGAACATGGGTCTGAGAGACTGACCCAGAAACAGCCAGAAAGACAGAGCAAAGCAGAGACTAACAAATTATTTTTACTACTATACCTTATAAGCCAAAATACTGTAAATTGGGTTCGGAATCATAAGGAAATAATGATGGTTCAAATTGTGGTTCCAACACAACAAGAAGATTTTATTATCTTTGTATTGTTTTGCAGCAAGTCTTTTCTTCTCATTAAAATATAAAAACTGCACATCTTTTTAAAAATGGAACCGGTTCCTGATTCCTAACCCTATAATTGAGAATAGAAACAGGAATAGACAATAGAAAGACAGTATTTAGCTCTAGGACCAGCTGACAGGGACAGAATTGTGAGAAGAAACATATATGGCAGGAAAATAAAAAGTGAGGTAATACTGAAATACAGAAAAGCATTGTGCTAGATCAGTGGTTCTCAACCTTTTTGACTCCAAAGTCCCTCATAGTCCACAAAAATATTCAATGGCCCCATGAATTTTCCATTTTTCGTTTGTGATTTACTGGATAAGGATTTTTAAATATATTTTACTCACAATTTTAGGTTGATAAAATATTTTAGAACTTGGCATAACTAGAAAAATGTGTATTCATTATAAAAATGCTCATGATGTTATAATATTTTATTATTTTACATGACTTTTTCAGGTCTGGGGCCCCCTAATGGGCCCTTGGCCGCTTGGTTGAGAACACTGTACTAGATTATGTGTCTATACCTTGGGCATGTCAGGCATGAGATCCTGGTACAGGGATCTGATCAGCATGTCCAGCGTACGCTGACGTTTTTGAGCAAAAGTGGGGGTCTCAAGAGTGGCTTTTTCTCCATTTATTACTACAGAAGACAGAAGGATAAAGGTAACAGTATTATGTAACAGAATCACCCTTAGGAAACAGCATGACACATTTTACAAGGTCTGTTTAATGAAAGCATCTGCTTTATGGAGTCCATGAGCCAAAACAAATCAATAAAGCTGGCAGCAGAAAAACACAGGTGTGTATTCTAACAGGAGGTCTGTGTACTGAAATGCCATGAAATGGCATTTAGAATTAATTTCAATTCTCTAATACAATCTATTTTTGACTGAAACATGATATTCAGTCGGAAACACGTTTAGTAGGATGGGATTTCATGCTTTCAATCAGTATTAATAGGCTTTGATATTGCTTGTCTTTTTTGGTTACATCAGCAGAAAAGTGTTGTTCCAGAGGCAAGTTGTTACACGTTGGTGAAAGACTATGAAAACAACTGATTTCATGCTGTATGTAAAATGACTATATGTACTCTGTTTACTAACATTTAACTAGTAGAAAGTCCCTGAACTCCTGGTGGTCTGTGAACACTGGAGGGGAAGGGAGGGGTGGGCCAAACAGTGGCACACTCTCCTCTGAGAAAATCTTCAACCTGCAACATAAAATTATTAAGACACAAATAATATACACTACCGCTTAAAAGTTTGGGGTCATAAAGATTTTTAAAATGTTTTTGAAAAAGCATTTATTTGATGAAAAATACTGTGGGATGTATCAAATATACAATTTAATTAAAATTACAATTTAAAAGAATTTTTTTATTTCAACATATTTTAAAATGTAATGTATTCATGTGACGGCAAAGCTGAATTTTCAGCATCATTACTCCAGTCTTCAGCATCACATGATCCTTCACAAATCATTCTGATTTGCTGATTTGGTGCTGAAGAAACATTTATTGTTATTATAAATATTGAAAACAGTTGTGCTGCCTATTTTTTTTTTTTTTTGAAAACCATATTTTTTTTCAGGATTCTTTGATGAATAAAAGTTCAAAAGAGCACCATTTATTTTGAAATACATTTTTAATTTTGTAATAATGTAAAAGTCTTTACTGTCACTTCATACTCGCTGAATAAAAGTATTAATTTCACTTAAAAAAAACTCTTACTGACCTCAGACTTTTGAATGGTAGTTTATATACAATATAATACTTATATTAAAATAAAATGTAATAAATATATGAAATAACTCACATTTCTACATGTATGCTATGCACAAAATTAAAACGTCCAAACACACACATACCTGTAACTATCATTCTGGCTATTAAATCGAACTAAGGCAAAAATATCTGTGGGGTAGGTAAAGGAAATCATCCATATAATAGCTCCACATACAAAACTACTAATGTACACAAATCTAAAGTCATTTAGACTTTTTTCTGTAAAAACATGCCACCCATAAATAGCCTAATCACTGACACTGAGTGACTCATTTCAGCAGTTCAACTCAGTTCGAGGATGAAGGATACGTGTGAAATGGGAGCGAATCATAGAGGGCTTAAAGGACGGAGAGGCGTCATCTCCCTCCTGAAACACGATGGTCACGATGTCGTTCCCAATGTGTCTCTTCCTCTCTACCTGCACAGAGTGAAATTGAAGCTAAAATCATACATGCCTGAAGCACATTCCAAAAAGCTGCTTTTGTTACCTAAAACTAATACACCAACTTTTTTCTCTCCAGTATTAAATGAAAAAGTATTTCATTTTGAAAAGAGTACATGGCTATGTGTGAGTTTGTTGGTGAGTTTGGTTAGTGTGCATGTTTGGACATTCATAATGCCCTCTGACACCTCACACCCGTTAGCCAGGAAGCATAATTGAGCTTGTTAATGAGTCTGGACCATTACGCTCGAAAAAGAGCTTTTATCTTTTGTCTCAAGAGCACACACCCACAAACACACACACACACAAAACATCCCCTTAAAGCTCAATTACTACATGGCTGCTTTTCACCAGATACATGCGCTTGACCGCGAGCTGTGACAGGAATGAGTATTTACTTATTTCAGTGATGGATTCATTTCTACCAAGAGCTTTAATTATGATTTTCTGCCACTTCCCCTCACCGTTACACAGAACATCCTTCCAGTGACACACATAACGCCTGAACAATACCAACAGGCTTTCATGACTGACTCCTTCATGTTTCCAGCCATTTGACAGGGTCAAGCAGAGTTAAAGGATTAGTTCACTTTAAAATAAACTTTTCCTGATAATTTACTCACCCCCATGTCATCCAAGATGTCCATGTCTTTCTTTCTTCAGTTGAAAAGAAATTAAAGTTTTTGATGAAAACATTCCAAGATTTTTTTCCATATAGTAGACTTGAATGGGCACCAAACAGTTGAAGGTCAAAATTAGTTTCACTGCAGCTTCAAATTGTTCTAAACGATCCCGGATGAGAAATAAGGGTCTTATCTAGTGAAACCATTGCTCATTTTCTGAAAAAATTTGAAAATTATGTAAGTTTTAACCATAAATGCTCATCTTGAACTAGCTCTCTTCTTCTTCATTAGAATTCCATGTGTATTACTGCCCTCCACAGGTCAAAGTTTGAACTAACTTATATACTAGCATATTGCATATAAAAGGGTAAGGGAATAAGGGTCTTATCTAGTGAAACGATCGGTCATTTTCTAAAAAAATAAACATTTTATACTTTTTAACAACAAATGCTCGTCTTGCACTAGCTCTGCAATGTGCCACGCATTACGTAATCATGTTGGAAAGGACACGCATGACGTAGGCGGCAATACCGCGGTAGGGCGAAAATCTTCATCTTATTTTCTCTTCCAACTTCAGAATCGTCCGACATCATTGTTTTATCTTTTGTTGTAAAGGCCGTTTGACTTAGTCTTTGCACGACTGCTTTGTAAACACTTTCTTGGTACTTACGTCTACCTTTCCAACGTTATTACGTAATGCGTGGAGTATCGCAGAGCAGTGCAAGAGGAGCATTTGTAGTTAAAAAGGTATATCATTTTTTTATTTTTTTTAAAATGAACGATCGTTTTGCTAGACAAGACCCTTATTCCTCAGCTAGGATCGTGTAGAGCCCTTTGAAGCTGCATTTAAACTGCACTTTGGACCTTCAACCCATTGGTAGCCGTTGAAGTCCACTATATGGAGAAAAGGAAAAACTGTTTTCCTCAAATTCTTAATTTCTTTTTGACTGAAGAAAGAAAGACAAACATCTTGGATGACATGGGGGTGAGTAAATTATCAGGAAATTTTAATTCTGAAGTGAACTAATCCTTTAATATCTTTCTTTATGCTCTATAGAGGAAAGTCATTCGGGTTTAGAATGACATGAGGGTGAGAAAATGATGACAGAATTTTCATTTTTGGTTAAAGAACAGTTTTCTTCTATGAAAAGACTAACTCTTCCTTGTGAACAGTACTTGATTCCTGAGTCTTCCACCCGTTCGGTATGTCTGCATGCTTTTAGGATCAGCAAGAGACTTTTAGAGTGTATGAGCTGTTCTGCTCTTCTCATGAGCGGTTCAGCATTGGTAAAGGTGGTTATTGATATGGAGGGCTGAAGAGGCTCTCGGCTGTAGAGTGCCAAGACCTTG
Source organism: Anabarilius grahami (assembly GCA_003731715.1). Classification (NCBI taxonomy): domain Eukaryota; kingdom Metazoa; phylum Chordata; class Actinopteri; order Cypriniformes; family Xenocyprididae; genus Anabarilius; species Anabarilius grahami. Next base: position 9,981,572 of record RJVU01073043.1, read on the forward strand.
AACTGACACAAATACTTCGAAAATCCTGCTATTGAGAATGCTTCCACAAGCACTCCAGTGCACAAGAGCTCTACTTGTACTCAATCATATGATCTGATAGAGTGAAAGAGAAAAAGTGAGAAACGGAAGGAGACCATGAGAGAGAGAAAAGGGATTACTGTGTGATGATATAATCAAGAGAAGAGAGGGATATGAAGTGAGAGAGAGTGAAGTGATTGACGCTTGATGTAATCAGGATATGGAGCTGAGGGGGGAAGGGGAAAAGGCAACAGAGAAAAGAGAGGGAGAGACTGACCGCTGTGATGTCCAGCGCTTTTGGATGTTAAATATAGCCTGTTTTCCCCTCACCACCTACCGAGCTACAGACTGGCTCCTTTCTGCCTCAACAAACACACGCAGCTCCATTCTTTCTATCATTCAAATGTCTCTTTCATTTCTCCTCTCTCTGTCTTTATCTCATTCTATTTTAGTTTTTTAGTAGTGTTTGGAACCAGAATGTCTCTCTATAGTCCTATACAGACAGGACTGGTTTTAGAAAATGAATCCCGGGGATGGGCTGATAATGATACTAATAATATGATAATCTCATAATTATTTTCATGTTATGGCTGATATTAAATGTCTATACTATTTTGTCTAAATAAAACACTAAAAAGTAAAATCAGTAATGTTAAATGCTGCAATTTAGGCCTCACATCATAATAATGTACAGTATGAAAAATTGGTATTTTGAGACTTGCTAAAGATTACATTTGACAGTGTTATTAAATTACATTATTACTGTGTTTAAAGGTTAACTTTAAGTAAATTCTAAATGATGACATATTCCTTTTATATATCCAAAACTGACCAACGTACACTACCGTTCAAAAGTTTGGGGTCAGTATTTTTTGGTTTCTTTTGAAAAAAAAAAATTTAATTCAACAAGGAAAAATTAATATGATGGATTTACATTTTTAAAAATATTACAATAAATTAAATTATAATATTTAAGAATTTTAAATTGTAATAATATTTCGGAATGTTATTACTGCATTCTGTAACACTTTAGTTTAGGGTCCAATTCTCACTATTAACTAGTTGCTTATTAGCATTCATATTACTCGGATATTGGCTGTTTATTAGTACTTATAAAGCACATATTAATGCCGTATTCTGCACAACCATATTCTACATCCCTTAATCCTACCCAATACCCAACAACTACCTTCCTAACTATTAATAAGCAGTAATTAGGGGTTTATTGAGGCAAAAGTTGTAGTTAATAGTTAGTTAATAGTGAGAATTGGACCCTAATCTAAAGTGTGACCTTGCATTCTTTATTACATAAACACAGCCTTGGTGAGCATAAGAGACTTCTTTCAAAAACATTTTAAAAAATCTTACCGACCCCAAACATTTGAAAAGTAGTGTAGGTAAAACCCACTAATATCGGCCAGTAAACAATATGCAACATATTGTTCATACATAGCTTATGTGTTCTACAACTTACCTGTTGCTTGTTCTCTTTAGAATAAGGTAACATGGTGGAAACATGGAACATGAGCTCATGACCCTGATAGACTGTGTAGATGGAATTCATTCCTGTAGTGTCGTCTAAACCGAGAGGGAGAAAATGAAGGAGTAAAATACAGTTAAAAGGGAAAGAAATATCTCTCTGTTCATTTGTAAACATGTGTATGTGTGTATTTGTCCTACTCTTAGTGTCTAGTCCTCCTCGATACCCTGCCCAGCCCTGCAGACAGATTGTGTCGCCAAGGAGATTCAGAAATTTGTCAAAGGTCTCACTTCCTGTTTCTGAAAAAAGTGCAAAAACATAGAAAATCAACTTGATTGTAGGGCAATAATAAATAAATAAGACACCACCTTATGCTGTTCACATAGATATTTTAAAATCAATGTGAATTGTAATTAATTGCATTGTACTTCCATAATGTGATGTCTTTCTGAGTGAAACAGAATATTCTTTTATTTGGTATTGGTTTATTATGTATTATATTATGAATTATAACATAGTGTGTGAGCCAAATCTTGTCAGTAGAAAGGTAAAGAAATATTTAGTATTTAAGTATGTTATGAGTGGTTCTGTGCTCACCGTTGCTGAACATTTCATCATCTGTCAACTGCCCATCTTTGGCATAAAGAACACCAAATTTAAAGTTTACACTGCCCTGTAAGAACATACAAACATGTGAGAAGCATTCAGGGGGAATTCACTAAGAAATTGATTTAAAAATCACTAAGAAGTTCATTTATTTGCATGGCATATTTAAATCAAACACATACACACATTTGACAGTACACACCTCTTGCTCCTCCAGCACCAGTAAGTCCTGCCAACAATAAATAAATAAATAAAACAAACAAACAGTTTAGCTCAAATCAAATCATTATATCCCAGTACAATAAAACAATCAGTTTCCATCGAGGTTAAATTTCTAAACACCAGTTAGGAGCACTAATAGCGTGGGTTACGCAAACATTACAGAGAGCATGTTCATGCATTCAAATATCTGAATGCCACTGACAATGGCCTTTGATTAGCGGGAAACATTTCCACAAAAGCTAAGCTCTCTGGAGCAATAGCAGCTCAGACAGCGGCTGCGTTTGAATCCTAAAGTGATTGTGAAGCAGAACAACAAACCAGAGCAAAAATAGACAGTAATTAACAGAGCAGAGGACATGTAATGTTGATTGACAGGTGTGGGTGGGCACCTTCTGAATCTCTGGGTTAAGGATCTCCCTCGGGCCCTTTTCGAAACGATCCACATTCATGGCACTGGAGGGTGAATGGGTCAAGAGGGGCAAATTAATGCATTTTAATTTATTATTTCGCTCAAATCGAATCCTCGCATGTGCGAATAGGGTGCATTACAGACAGACTTACCTTAATATAGACTTGACTGATAGTGTTTTTGTTGGACTGTATGGAAGGCTGATTTTTAGAGTACCCTGAAAGAGATGGACATATATTATACATATATAAAGCGAAATGTGACATGGCATAACAAGACAGCAAGCCAGTGTTGCTGGAGGCTATGACACAAGGTTTTATAACCGAGACCTTGTTGCTCATAGGAAGGTGACATTTAATACCGTGTCACTGTGCATTCAGGGTTTTTAGGCATTTAGTCTTCACATACTGGCCTTTGAGACATCAGAACAAAACAGTGTAGTCACTTCATGAAGAGGTCAATCTGTTATGTGAGTCACTGCTCAGAGCAAAAGTGACGCACACACGACTCACCGACTTGCGCCAGAGGATGGCTCGGTACTGTGGGACCCGCTGGTTGTTCTGGTCTGACAGAACCACAGACAGGAAGAAGGGGTTCTTTTCCGCATCCGTCCCCACATAGTTCTGATGAACTACAGAAAGAAGGGACAGAAAAGCTTTTTTTTATTTAAATGTATTTTATTCCTGTGATGGCAAAGCTAAATTTCCAGCAGCCATTACTGCAGTTTTCATTGTGATATTAATTATAATCCTTCAGAAATAATTCTAATACGCTGATTTGGTGCTCAAGAAACATTTCTTATCGATGTTGAAAACAGTCGTACTGCTTAATATTTGTAGTGATGTTTGGTTCTTGAACGAATCGTTCTTTTGAGCCGGTTCACTAATCGATCTGAATCAAACTTTAGTTCAAGGTTGATGACGCACGACGCACAAGCCGAAGTAGCTTGCTTAAGCACAAGCTTATTAGAGTTGTTAGAAAAGATGCGTAGAGACATATCTTATATCACGCAAGGAACGGATGAATCGGTTTTTGAAATGGTTCACTGAACCAAACTGTCCGGTTTGCGGAAATGAATTGGACTTTACAGTGTTCATTTTTTTTTAGGATTCTTTGATGAATAGAAAGCTCAAAAGAACAACTATTTGAAGTATAAATCTTTTATAACATTATAAATTTCTCTACTGACCCTTGTGATCAATTTAATGCATCCTTGCTATATCATGGGTTGTTTGTGTGAATCAAAAGCGTGATGCATGATGCAGAATGAACAAAGATATACTACTTTTACTAAACACGAAGAGAACTCAAACAACAATCCATAAACGTTTACACAAGACAATGAACTGAGGAAGATAGAAGGCTTAAATAGAGGGTATGCACGTGACATCACCGTCGGCCGTTATGACTGCGGTTACGCCCACTGAGTGGCAAAAAGACTGAGTAGCAGAATTGGTTTTCAGCGTGAATGCCGCGAAAAACACACAAAAAAACATCCAAAACGGGAAAGAGCTTTGCGATTGACTGTACAAATAGCTTTGACTAAAAATCTGATATATTTTTAGACTACTGAAAACTACAGAAAAAAAAAAGCAAATGGATCACTGCAATTCACAGAAGCAACTGGACTTCAACTGGCAGAGAAACGTGGATTTGCAGTTATCATTTTGTGTCAAAACGTTGGATTTTGGGGTAAAATCATACCCTATATTGTATTGTTATATATTGTATAGACAAATCATCAATTAAATATTTACCATCTTATATTCTGCATAATTGGGTGTTTTTAAATAAAAACTTTTCAAGTTTTAGGGCTGGACAATATGACGATATATATATAACATTGATATAAGTGATCACGATTTAGACCTACCTATATTGTAGTTATCCAAAGTGTTAACAGGCAGATTTGCTTTATGTATTTCCCTGGCGTCGAAATCAGGCACATATTTATGTCAGGAAACACGATTCCTGGCTGCATGTCAATATCCATGGATTAGGTTTCTTCGACATGTTATAAGGAACACTTTCGAGCCCAACTTTTAGTGTTATCGTTTGTTTTACTCGCGTTTTTGCTGTTTCCCCTATTAAATCCAGTCATGCAGCAGGTTCTTTTACCACTCAGTCCAGCTGAGGGAGCACGTTCCGGCGGGAAAGTGACGTCAATGTATACCCTCTATATGCAGAGGATGATGATTAACAGAACAGGGAACAGGTGTGGGGTAATTAGAAACCATGACAACGAATGAATGACTAGAAATCTGGCAAAACAGACAATGGTTGCATCTCAATCAGCTCCCTAGCTTGAGAATCAGTATATCATGTATACAGATCTGGGCACTGGTAAGGACCCTGGTTTACTACACACTGGGAAAGTGATTACTCAATTTCTGGCAACATGACTATATACAACGTCAACGTAGTAAAAGGTTTCAGCTGGATTAATCAATACAGGCATGACGTTTCAGAAATGTGACGTCATGATTAACATTAACAAATGATTAAAAGTGAACATATTTTAAGACCAATGCATCAGCTGGATTTTAATCAATGCATCAAGAAAACAAGTGAATCTAACTTCTTTTTTTTTTTTCTTTTGGGCTATTTTCTTTTCTGAATAATGTAACTTGTGCCGCCTTAATGTGCTGCCTGCACAATGATGCTGATAGATTCCACACCAAAGCACTGTGACCATGTGAACTGTCCTCAGAGACGTGACTGTGAAGATGCCTGTTGATTTAGATCTATTCCTGGAGCATCAGAATAAGAGGGAAAGAGGAAGGAAGGGATGGAAGCCTGCTGTTTAAGGGGAATATTTTGGACTGAGACAGTCCAGGTTTACAGACAGAAGACAAATGAAAAGAGGCTGAAATCCAATTAGAAGACAAGATCTGGTCTGTCTCTGTATCTCCACCCTTCCTCTGTAGAATATTCTGTCTCTCTCCCTTTCTCTCATTCAATCTCTCTCTCATTGAATAAAAGGTATTTGCAGTGATTTAAATCAATTAAAGAGACATAATGCAGAATCTGCCTCGGGAATGTGTGTGGGAACAACAGTGTTTGTATTTGTTTCTGAGGATGGGAGATAAAGAAAGACAAAGAAAAGAAAAACAGAGTGATGTAGTGCAAAACAGAGTATTTTAGTATAAAATATAAAACACTAGTATAAAATACCAGTATTTGGTGCTTTGTCCTCCTCAGCATGAGAATGCAGACATTCAAAAATTGTTAACAGTACCATATGTAATAAAAATGAATTTGTTTACACTATTTTTTTTTTTAAATAAAATGGAACTGGTTCTGAATAAGAACTCAATGCAACCATACTAATTTCAAACATTGTTTAATTATTCCCTACATAATTCAATTTATCTTTCCCACAAACTTGTTAGCCAAAATTTCACAGAATGGGATTTCTCAAAACAATGCCACATTTATGCTCTCCATTAAGCTGTGTTGAGTATAATCTCAACATGTACTGTATGTGTGTGCATGTACAGTATGCATATACAGTACAAGAGAATTTGTAAATCTGTATGTGGTAATTAATTAAATAAATTTGTGTGTATGTGTGCATACTCTATACTTGGCAGTGGAATCCCACCTTTTCCCAGAAAGTACTTGAAGTACCATCTGGTGTGGTACTCTGGGTTCTCCAAATGGACGTCAGTTCTCCTCCATGTTCCAGGCGTGTAGTCAGAGGTCTGCAGAAAAGCCCCATCAAGAATTTAACTAGGTGCAGGACTCAACAGTAAAGATTTTTTTTTGTACTTGCCCTGTAACATTTTCATTGGCCCCTAACAAAAAACAATGATTTTTTATTTATTTTTAGCAATGTATTTTT
>RJVU01073043.1:9995875-10015189 GCA_003731715.1 Anabarilius grahami
TTATTGTTATCTTATTTTATCTGTTTGTTTATTTGTTAAAAGCAACAGGAATCCACAGCCAAATGTGCTTGTTTATTACTTTAAAGTCCCCCTGTGGTGAAAATTAAGTTTGTTTATACAGTGCCCTCCACAATTATTGGCACCCTTAGTAAATATAAGCAAAGGCAGCTGTGAAAATAAATCTGCATTGTTCAGCCTTTTGATCTTTCATTAAAAAAATTCACAAAATTCTAACCTTTCATCGAAGTAAAACAATTGAAAGTAGGGGGAAACTCACATTATGAAATAAATGTTTTTCTCCAATACATGTAGGCCACAATCATTGGCACCCCTAGAAATTCTTATGAGTAAAATATCTCTGAAGTATATTCCCATTCATATTTACATTTTTTAGCACACCAGGGTGACTAGGAGAATGAAATTGTCCAGTCATGACTTCCTCTTCCACAGGAGTACAAATATGTGTAAACACAAAGGCCAAATTCCCTTAATCATTCATCACAATCAGAAAAACCAAAAAATATAGTTCTGATGTGCAGCAAAAGATTGTTGAGCTTTACAAAATAGAAAATGGCTATAAGAAAAAAGCTAATGCTTTGAAAATCCCCATTTCCACCATCAGGGCAATAATTAAGAAGTTCCAATCAACTAAAGATGTTACAAATCTGCCTGGAAGAGGACGTGTGTCTAAATCATCCTAATGCGCGGAGAGGAAGAAAGTTTGAGTGTCCAAAGATTCTCCAAGGATCACAGCTGGAGAATTGCAGAGATTAGTTGAGTCTTGAGTCTCAGAAAGCCCCAAAAAAATGATCAAACAGAACCTACATCCCCACTAGTTGTTCCGTAGGGTTTCATGAAAAATACTCTGCTCTCATCCAGAAACAATCTCCAGCATATTCAGTTGTCAGACAAGACTGGAACTTCAAACGGGACCGGCTTCTATGGTCAGATGAAACTAAAAAAAAAACGTTTTTGGCAGCAAACCCACCAGATGGGTTTGGAGCACACATGGTTAAAAAGTACCCCATGCCCATAGTTAAATATACTGCCGGATCTTTAATGTTGTGGGCCTATTTTTGTGCTGGAGGTCCTGGACATCTTGTTCAGATACATGGTATCTTGGATTCTAGCAAATACCAACAGATAAAAAATCAAAACCTGACCTTCTGCTAGAAATCCAATAATGGGCCGTGGTTGGATCTTCCATCAGGACAATGATCCAAAACAAACATCAAAACCACCACAAAATGTGGTGTATCCCCCACTTTCAATTATTTTCCTTCAATGAAAGGTTATAATTTTGTGAATTTTTTGAAAGAAAGATCAAAAGGATAAACAATGCAGATTTATTTTCACAGCCGCCTTTGCTCATAATTACTAAGGGTGCCAATAATTGTGGAGGCCACTGTATGTTTATGTGGTGTTTTTAATATGCTTTAAGACAGACCATGTGCAAATTCATAAGTCAACACCATTGCTGAGTATTTTCAACTGCAGTAACCAAAGACAGTCTCAAACCCGTGGTTTGAAATCGCTGGTGTTTCTGATGTCACAAACTACCTTGTAACCAATCATGTCATATCATTAACTGACCGCAAAAGAGAGTCTCAAAAGAAGGTTATTCCGGCATATTTTTTCTGTTGATATGAAAAATCGGGTAGATATCATATATGTTACGATGAACTATATGCCTTTCTCCACTGACGTTCTGAGTTGTTCAAAGCGTTTGGAAGAATACTGATTGTTAGAAGGCAGCTGTCTGACTGGTGAATTTGAACATGGTTTGTGTAACATTAGCAACATGTTATTAGCTCTTTGATAACGTAGTTAAGCAAAACGCTAATCATATTAATTACCACTATGTGTCCGACATTGTAAAAAGCGATATCATTGTGCAGCGTTTACCTCAGTAAGCTTATGCGAGTGAGTGGAGGCGGGGCTAATTATCATATTCATAGATCCGTGTATATTAAATGAGGGAAGAGTTACATTCAAGCTATTCTAAGGCATAAAGATATTTTTTTTTTTACAACAAAAAAAGGTTTAAATATGTAATTTTGGTGATCAAAGATGAGTTTTAAGGGATAAAATTATTGACTACAGGGGGACATTAACACACTGGAACATGAAAGCATTCACTAGCATTTTTTTTTTTGCCTGTAGGCTACAAGCATTTTTGTCATTGCAACATAGACTGAAATAATGTGCCTCTACCTACATTTCTGAAAAACTCAAAAAATGTCCCATATACAATTTACTGCATTTTTGCATGACCACTAGATACAAATGCACGCAATATAACAATTTAACTAATATAATAGTATAATACAGGTTAATATATGAATTTCTTAATTCCGCACTTTTTTGTCATCCGCAATAAATATTAATTTATCAATAATATCCATTTCTGATAATCCCAAGTTTCTATAGTCACGCAGGTTTGTTAAAGTCGTGGTCATGAGAAACAGATGTTGTTCCCTCAAGATAGGATCTCGAGGAAACAACATAAGGATGTTGTTACCTAGATAAAATAGTCTTGTGGGTTGTGGCCACGACATATTTTATCACGTACCCAAGAGTTAATAAGTGAATCGAGCATGTGCCCTTCCGGTCACCGTATATGCTGTAGACATAACCAAGCAAACGTTGCTACAATGCTTATTTCTCGATTGAAATGGAATAATAATTTATTTACTCCTATCAATTGCTCCATCAGGTGCCATAAAAAAGAAAAAAACAAGACCTCTTCATCTGGTTGGTTTTTGAAGCTATTTATAAATGTCCATTTAAAAAGAGTTCCAAGAAGGGAAAATCCTAACAACTATTTTTTAATGCATACAAAAGTAGGAAATATAATGGTGAGTGACTGAGAGACTGAAATTGAATGAGGAACATTGAAGCATTAAAGAGCTCATACAGCAATGTGTCTGAATGGAGAAAAGGTGATGAAATGAAAAAGGGACAGTGAAGCTTAGTTCTGTGTCACTCTGTATAATTTCTGTTCCTCAAAATTTATTTTGGGATTATAAAGGTTCTCCAACACATCTTCAACCTGTATACAGGTGTGCACTGTAGGTCAGCTGTGTTCTCTCCATCTTTGATGTCATCTGCTTTCACGCAAGTACGTCTGAGTCCTGTCATAGACTTCATTGATGCTGCTTTTATGACAAAGCATTTTCATCTGCACTCTTTGAAACAAACAATTTCCCGCTCCTTCATATGCGGATTACAGATGATGCAACAAGCTCTGGTAACAAGAGCTTGTAAATGTTAATCCCAGTTTTTGAACAATCAATATACAGTATATTAACCCTCAAACATGGATGAGAGATTGATCGTATAAGTTCAGAAACATTGGATATTTACAAATTCTGTTACAAAGCATGCATATTGCTGGAAGCTGCAGTAACCACCATAGACACTGAGGGGGACAAGTCCACCCCTAATAATTAGATATAGCCAAATTGCCTCCACCAATATTTGATATTATTGATGTTACTGTCCTTCACTCCATTATACACAACTCGTTGTTAGGATGCAAAAAACATGTCTTCGACTTTCAAAAAGATAGGGATGGTCAATCAAATCAAAGAAGATGTGCTTTATTGTTCACAGACGCTGAACACTTCAGGTTTAACAGTAAAGGAGTGTAATGTAAGAAGTAGCTAAACATTTAAAGGGTTAGTTTACCAAAAAATTAAATTTCTCTAAGTATACTCACCCTCATGTTTTTCCACATCCGTAAGACCTTCGTTCATCTTCGGAACACAAATTAAGATATTTTTGATGAAATCCGAGGGTATCTGATCCACACATAGGCAGCAATGCTTCATAATGTTATGAAGCGACGAGAATACTTTTTGTGCGTAAAAACAAAACAATAATGATTTTAATCAACAATTTGAACCGTTGTCATATGTAGCGAACTCTGTGCAGGCTTCCTTGTTTACGTCTGAATGCCAGCTCAGTATTGGCCGGATCTTGTGTCAGCATCACGTGCTGCTCACGTGTTCAGCTTCGGCCAATACTGAATTGGCGTTCGGACGTATTTTTAACTACCTTTCTGGACATCAAAAGGTGTAATGAAGTGGCTGCCTATGTGTGGATCAGATACCCTCGGATTTCATCAAAAATATCTTAATTTGTGTTTCGAATATGAACGAAGGTCTTACAGGTGTGGAACAACATGAGGGTGAGTACTTAATGACAGAAATTTCATTTTTGGGTGAACTAACCCTTTAATATTGAACTTTTTTACAATATAAATGACAGTAATATCCAGTGATGCAACCTATTCTATACTATACTAACTTTTTTAAAATTGAAAATAGGCTATACAGTACCATTTACATAATTATTTTAATGTAATTAGTAACTGAATGTTAAAGACAAGAAAAATTAACAGCCACGATTAAGAGTGAATGTGAGCATACTTTAAAATAATAAAAAACAATTATAAATAAAAATTACCATTACATTTTGTGACATTTGTCTCCCTCTCCAGTGTTCAAGATATGGTTACAGCCTTGGATGGAATCATATTTTCTTGGTATCTCATTGAATATGTTAATTAAGTAGTCAACCTTTGACATCACAGCCCCTGCATGCAAATATGTCTACTTCCATACTATAAAGTATGCAAAAAACAGTACGTCAAATGAGTAGTATGTCCAAAGTCAACACTGCTGATGCATTTCGTACAGATTGTATTCATACTACACACATGCATATGTTACATACTTTATTAACAACGGAGAAGTCATCAAATGCAGCACATATTCTGGTTTCCAAAAATATTGCATTGCCTGTTGATCAATAATCAGGTCCAATGTCTTGTTTGAGTTTGCTATGATTATAGTTTGCAGAGTTTCTAGATGATGTCTAACCACTTCTAGAAATGGTTGATCGGCATGTAATAGCATCTAAACAACAGTCATGTTTACATTAGGCTAACATTCAGTAATGAGAGGATGGAGCACTTGGGAAGCTTTTAACTTAAAACCCTCACATAGACATACACACATTACATACTTCAACCCTTACATACACACTTTGCACTTAGAGGTCATAAAATCACCTATAAGAGGATCCCTAGAGCTAATGCACTTACATAAACCGACTGAAACATACAGCTAGCCAGCCATGCATATAGAAATTGCATCTAAAACATCAAGAGCATACACATTTCTTTGGTTCTCAGGTTGCAGCCTATGAAGAAGTATAGTCACAAAATGTCCTTATAATCATGCTCTGATTATAATTCAGACAGTCTGTGTGTAATCTGTATGTGAGGCTATCTTCCTTGTGTATGTTTGCACAGTATAATTGTGTAATAATGTGATGGTGGACAATATGTATATTTTTCCCTCATGATGATTAAAACTATTAAATGCAAAACACACACATGCAAGTGCAAATGTAAAATGATGCAAACACTGGCATAAAAACTGTAATAGACTCAATTAGCAGTATAATATAATAACTGATATAACAGAATAACACTGTCAGACAGATAAATACACAAAACAACCAATGATTCCAACTAAAATAATAAACGGAGGAAATCCAATAGGGTCCTCGCACTTTGGTGCTCGGGCCCTAATAAGAGACTTACACACATTCTGGAATAATGAATGTAATTAAGCACAGCAATCATTAGAGAAAAAGAGAGAAACAGTACAAGCATGTTTCTTAGTAACTCAACCTAATTTAATAAGAGAAATGCGGCAAAGCAAAACAAACAGTAAGAAATGGAATAAAAACAAAACATTCAAATGGAAAAATAAAGACAGACAACATAACAAAAGTAAATGTGGCTTGCATGCATTACATTTAAAAAAAAAAAAAACTGGATATTTCTTGCTTTAAATTTACAACGGATATAAGAAAGGGGTAATGTGCAATCAGATGGTCATTACCGCAAAATAAACCCCAACAGAGAGAAGAGGGACACGGTGTGAAACATATTACACGGCTACTTACTAAATAAATAAACAGACATGAAATATTGATTTGAGTTTAAATCATTTTATTTTGTGAAAAGAAAGAGCGCATGGAGTGTTCAGGATCGACCTTTCCATGTTTATTTTTGTGGTAATGACTTTCTGAATAATTATGTAAATTCTTTAAAAAAATACACGGACATTAAATATTGATTTGAGATGACAATTGGAGATTTAATATTTTACTGCCTTGTAGAAACTGTGAAGAAACAGAACACATTCACAGTATTGGTCAGTATTGCCCTGGACAACGGTCATTATTCAGAAATATCAGAATGAGCGACTGACCAAACCAATCAAGTATTACAGAGCGCAAAGTGGGTACTCTTATGCAATTATGCTACATTACTCAAAAAATTCTTACCAACATTAATGTCAAAACATCATGGTCATTCAATCATATAGACTAGTTCTGTTCAAAAATCTGGGAAACAGCAACAACAAAAACAATCCAAATGCTAAGATATATTTTAAGATTCATGTACGTTTTTCAAAACTTTAAAAAAATGTACATTAGTGGTCTAAGACGTTTTGACGCCACTGTAGCTTTAGATACTTAAGAACAATGGCACATGCGGCAACAAATGCCCTTCTCTCTCCTTTTCTCACCCACATTTATATTCTCCATCTGTCGTGCATGATAATGCATGTGGTTTTGTGACATGGCTCTATCTGACACAAGGTCACCCATTTCATTCCACCCACAAACCTCTTGCACGTTTCACATAGGAAGTAGCATCTAGTGTGGTATTAAGCCACTTCCTCCGTGCAACAACTATCTAGGAGAGACAGACACTGCTGAAAACACACCCACACCGACTCAATACAGCACATGTGTTTGACCAGTCAAAACACTGAATTATATAAATGTTGCTGACAATTTCACCTATTGCAATGCTCATGGTATGGTGAGATGATATTTGAGTGAACTTCATCTCAAGAACAATTTAATTACAAAGATGTACAAATCACATTTGATATAACAGACTGAACCACAGATATATAACAGATAAGAAGTCAAGGAGCAACATGTAGCTTCTACATTCACAGCAATGCACAGGCAAAGAAAATTGATAAGAAAGAAGAAGAAAAAGAAGAAGGAGGAATATGTAAATATGTACAGAAGAGCTAAAATATGTCAGTCCTCACCAGTTCAACTGATCCATAGTGTTTCCGGCTGAACTCTCCTCTTCTGCACCCAAGATCCTCTGATGCTGAGCTGCAAAACAAAGCGTATAACAATTCAAACTGATTTCATGATTTTTAATAGCACACAGTACAATCTTTTCATTCTCTTGTAAAGAATTGTTTGTATGTTTTACACTTTTAAGACAGTCTTATTGTAAATTCTTTGCTATTTGACTCATCATATGTGAACATACAGAAACAGCATTTTAGTTTCAGTACCAGAAACCTGCATTCCAAAAAGTAGAAGCCCCGGCCTCTCCACCTCACAACCCTGTGATGTTGCAGTCTTTTTGAGTGAAATTGTTTCAGATTATTAGAGCGAGAACTACATGCTCAGTGACTCAGCTGACAAATAGACACACACATCTTCCCAAAACCTCAATTCCAACCAATTCACAGGAAGACCAAAGGGGCACTAAAGGTGTGTCATTTCTGTGCCACTATTAAAATAGCAAAAATAGTACTGTTTTCAAACAGGTTTTCAAAATTTCCCCCACCAATAAGGATGGCCCACTAGCACAGAACTACATATCACTTGCCCTGTTAAATCAATGCAGGTGCCTTTTGATAGCAATAAAAATGTTTATAAGCGATTGTTTTCCAACAAAAGTGTGAGCATTGCTTTTATGGAATTATATTACAGTTGTACATTTCCAGCTAGTTTAAACAATTATATTAAATACACACAGGTTTGTTTTGCTATCAAAGTGAGGACATTCCATAGGTTTTTATAATGTACAAACTGTACATTCTATCCCCCTACACTACCCCTATTCCTATACCTACCATCAAAGAAAACTGTCTGCATTTTTACATTTTAAATAAAACATTGTTTAGTATGTTTTTAAAGCTATTTTAAATATGAGGACTCATGAAATGTTTACTTTGTAATACCAGTGTAATACCCATGTCATTATACAAATTTGTGTCCTCATAAATCACAAAAACGCGCGCACACACGCACACACACACCAGGGCAGGTACAAATCTGAACTACTGTCCTGATTTGATACCTAATCCGTAAGCCCTGATACCATTGGTTGAGCCAGTGTTGCTATGTCAGGTTAAGATGCTCAAACAAAAAAAATCTATCATAAGAGCAACAGTGTTTACTTTTCAGTGGCATCAACCTACACATTTTTTGTATTTATTTTTTTTATAGATGTCTCTGTATATTAAACTGGGTTATGAAAAAGTATTTTTTTTTTAAATACAAACCTCAACTTTAATAATGCTGCTGTTTTAGCCAATTACTTGTGACTCTGGCTAAGTGATATGAAGTACTCCTCAAAACTATTTTCTTTTTCATAATATTTGCTTTATCGAGGACAGCATCTCCTCTGATTGAGGTTTAAACAATTTATATGCTGAGCCACATGAACGCTTACATTTATTATAGCCATTTCACTTCAAGTGCAATGTAAATAGTGCATGTGAGCAAACACATTTCCTCTGTGTGAGGGCTATCATTATGTTTCCATTAGTGCAGAATGCAGCTTAGAATGTCTTTATAGACAACAGAAGAGATACTGCATGCATACGGGGTGATAACCAGGTGGTATCTTCAGACATTGTTTGCATTTTTGAGCAGATTTTTATGGATTTAAATATAGTAAAATCAAAGATTATAGATATAAAAAGACGGTGCACTCCTATTAGTTATGCAATATTGCGGAATATGTCCTGCCTTCTAAAGTAAAGTAATTACATCACTGCAGCTGCTGTTAGAAGCTCCGGTTCCAATCGAAACCTGAGACTCAAGCTTAGGACTGCACATACTCATTAGCTCGTCTAGCCTTTAAAATATGATTTTTAATGCTATTTGAGCATAAGAAACAACATTTATGGGTCAGTTCACATCAGATTTTGAGAGTTCAGGATTCCCCCGATCAAAATCAATAAGACTTGGTCTTGGATGTCTGAAATAGGAGGCGTTACAAATATGGTCGCCGAGTGAACAGACTTTCCTTGGAAGGGACTTTGGTAAAATGTGTTTAACGGCACTCTTATTTGCATTATGAAATTAGCCAAAATATTTATTTAAGCATTAGTTCACTTTCAAATGAAAATTAGCCCAAGCTTTACTCACCCTCAAGCCATCCTAGGTGTATATTACTTTCTTCTTTCTGATGAACACAATTGGAGATATTTTAATAAATATCTTGACGCATCCAAGCTTTATAATGGCAGTGAACAGGGGTCACGAGTATGAGCTGAAGGAAGTGTCTCCATCCACATCCATCCATCATAAACGTACTCCACAAGGCTCCAGGGGGTTAATAAAGGCCTTCTAAAGTGAATCGATGCATTTGTGTAAGAAAAATATCCATATTTAACAAGTTATGAAGTAAAATATATAACTTCCACCAGACTGCCTTCTGTATACAAGTTACGAAGAAAGTGTAAAACTCGTGCAGTTCACAAAGCTTACGCTACATCCTACGCCTTCCCTATTCAACTTACAGAAAAAGTGTAACTGATGCGATGCCAATTTACACTTTCTTTGTAACTTGAATACGGAAGGAGGAAGCTAGATATTTTACTTCATAACTTTTACACAAACGCATCGCTTCACTTCAGAAGGCCTTTATTTACTCCCCGGAGCCGTGTGGAGTACACATTTATGATGGATGGATGTGGATGGAGGCACTTTCCTCAGCTCATACTTGTGACCCCTGTTCACTGCCATTATAAAGCTCGGATGCGTCAGGATATTTATTAAAATATCTCTGATTGTGTTCATCAGAAAGAAGAAAGTCATATACACCTAGGATGGCTTGAGGGTGAGTAAAGCTTGGGCTAATTTTCATTTGAAAGTGAATTAATCCTTTAAATTAAAAAATAAATGAAATACTGAATTTAATTCTCCAGATCCCATGTGGTCATGATTATATACAATATGTTGAAATTGCAAATGCACATGCATTCTTCGATTATATAGGCTAGCTTCAGAAGAAGTTTAAACATAGATGCCTCATTTCCTATGCACCTCTGCTATGCAGTCAGATGGGGGAAGGGAGATGGTTAATTGAAAGAGGGGGAAAAAATGAAATGAGATAAAAGGTCGACTTCAGAAATGGCCTCATAATCCTGTCAGAATGACCCACTGTTGAATTACAGTCAGTTAGGCATATCTTATTTGACTAAGAGCATTTAAAGACAAATGCGCAAGTAATTCTGGAGACCAAGTAAAAGAAAGGAGTGGCTCATCATTAGATGATTTATTGTGACACGAGGCTGAAAGAAAGATGCTTTACTAAATTCTGAAACACCACCCTAGGGGAGAAAACAATTAAGATGCAGAACGTCTTATTGTTTCATTCATAGTCTCAAAATGTCCTTTGATTGTTGCTCATGATTGAATGGTTCTGTTGATAAAAAGAATAATCTGAAAGAAGTCACAAAAATTTGATTATTTTTACAAAAAGATATCCAATAATGATGACAAAAGTGTGCCGGCACATGATTGTGTTTGCGATTATGATGACAGCAACAGCATGACATAATTAGCGTGGCCATTACCCTCTGGTGATACCGAGAAACCAAATACGGTCAAGTTTGTTCACAGTAATCACTCCTGTTATGCATCTTCAATAATAATTTAGTCATAATGATCTAGCAATGATATCATGTTTCCAATGATGCAGAGCTCAAAGACTCAGACATTTTCAGACCGCGCATCTCTGATGTCTTGCCACATGACCAAAGAAAAGGTTACAAGTGAAGCTGCCACAGACAGTCCGACAATGAACATCTGACATCACAATCATTAAGAACAAAATTGCCTCGAGCTCCAACTTTCTTACTATGTGCCAACACTGTTGTAGAAAAAAGCAATGGCATTGTTAAAACAGATTAATATAATTAAGCCAGCACTAACTGCAGCGAGAGTTCAGGGAACTTGCCTTTTAAGAATATGTGATAAAAGTGGATAATAGAGATAAACACATGCAAAGATATCGGAGAGAAAATCACTTATTTTAATTGAAAGATGAACACATTGCAGATATACAACTTGTACAAGTATTTTTCTGGGATTTGTGGTGATAATTTAGTAGCAGGCTAGCTGAAATATGAGTCTATATTATATTAATTATATGGAGAGTTCTTAGTAGCCTATGTGTTGCATTGTTGAGATGACACATGATCTGACATTCTATGCTAAGTGTGTGGGTTTGTTTTGTAAAAAACTACTGTTACTGTAACAGATGTGTGATACACTCCTGCTGCATTTATTTGGGACATGTCAACAGGTGGATTTGTGCTTTTTTGTCCTGTAGGCCTACTCACTGGAGGTTACATTATGTTGTCATGTAAATAATTGCAGAGTGACATCACACTCACCTCAAATTACCGCAGATTCGCTGCGGTGTTCAGGAAAACCGCCTGCTATGATTGCGCATGCCTCACTGTCAAAACACATTTCCATGACAAGAAATACACTATTTATCGCCTTAAAATGAACAGGAAATGGGTTTTTAGGTAGTTCCTGTTTTCTTTCATTTTTTAATCAGAGAAAACATCACGTTTACAGTGACACCAGTCACTGTGGCGCGTGGATGTCCATTCTACCGAGGCATTCGCATGAATAATTTACTGTTTTTCCGTGCTAGTATATCCCACTACACAGTGGGAAAGTCTAAAACATTGTGTTTCATCACCACTGAATCCTATAGGATAAGACAAAACAGAGGAGTTTTCCTCCTTCCCAGCTGAATTTAATCTTAACACTTGCGATGCAAAGACTTGTGGATTAGTATGTACAAATATTACTGCGGTGCTGAAGAGAAATAAGAGCGCAGCTGCTTCTTAAAGGGACAGTTCACACAAAAATGAAAATTCTGTAATTCACTCACTCTTTCAAATCTGTATATGACTTCTAAACCCAGAATGAGATGCTAGACAAAATGAGCTCATGAGCTGACTTTCACTGCATATTCCCATACAATGAAAGTGAATAGTGACTGAGACTGTCATTCTCCTTTACATCTGACGGGAAAAAAAGTCATACGGGGTTTGGAACAATATGAGGGTGAGTAAAAGATGACAGAATTTTCGTTTTTAGGTGAAGTGTCCCTTTAAGTTTACTAGACCGCGACATTATTAAGACACACACACACATACATTTAGCATAAATAAAATATAAGCTTCAAATACAAGTTCGTAAAAAGAAATATGAATGATTCTAGTTGGAACTGCATATTTCCAATATCCGCATCTAATATGCTGATTGATCACTCCTGGGAGGGTGCCGCTTGTTGCACGTTGAAATGAGATGTGTTATAACCCCTGATACTGCTGCAATGACTGTGTCAGAATAACCTCCACAGATATCTTAATTTAAATATCAATACCTATAAACATGAAATACAGTAACTGAATGCTTTACCGTTGGTTGAAACTCAACAGTTTGTTCGCTGCAGGGTCTGCAGCGCTCATGGCCCCATGCGATGTTATTCTCTCCCGCAGTCCAAGTTCTTCTGTCCCTCGCCTTTTTTCTTAGTCTTCTCTTTCAAAGAGACAGATTAGTAACCATCATTCTCCCTACAGCTGCGCGTGCTGCTGTATCCCTTCATTGCGTTTCCTTTTTAGTAGCCTAGGCTATTGGAAGTAGCGCTGCCGGTCCCTTTCTTAATGCACCTTGATGGACGCAGTGGTTAGATTCACATGGACACACCTCGCACGTAACTGAACATTCAAGAAACAGATTCTCATGGACTGGAGTCCCCTCACGGTCGCGCGCTGTGCTCGTGACAGAGAAAGTCAGGTGGGGAGCTTGTTAACTGCATATTCTCTTTACGTTGCTAAAGCAGTAGACCCTTTGCAAAATCATAGAAGACGAGAAAATATTGAAGCAGCCTGTGAATAAGCAGCAACTGAAACAACACATAATCAGGGTAACACATATGACACTAAATTAATGCTATAAACCAAATAACATAAAAAGCAACATAGCACTCCAATTCAAACAACATAGCTAAAAAAAACTTTTAAATAAAATCCAAATAAATGTGATGGTTCATACAGTGAATTCTTATACTAAGGCGACTCATGCATAACTTATATATTAAAAACATCATTTTAACAATAATTTACCATAAAAGCTTATATATTACTGTTAAGTAAAATATACATTTTATTTTTCTATAACAAAAAAATACTTATTTTTTCACAATAAAATTGTTGAGGGATCCTGGAGTTAACCAATTAATGTGCAGAAATAGACAAGACTCTCTCTTTTACAAAAACACTTGGTGAAATATTTTAATTGGAATATTTAATTGCCTTTGTGGCAAAGTGATTTAAAGGGTGAAAGATTATTATTAATCGAGTGCATTCACTGAAATGCTGAGCATCTTTTTATTAGCAAAATTTCCATGTCTGTTAGTTTTGCTGTCAACATCATTTTGAGGCATTTACACAGGCACTGCCTATGGTGTGCTGAACAGCATGTAACGCTACCCGAGATCATCATGCTGTAGAGCCAGACAGCTTCTCATTATGACACTCATTTACATTAGATTCAGGCTTGCATGATTTTCAATAATGTCACAATTGGTGACTGTGACTTACAGCTGCTTCATCATAGGTAAAGGAATAACTGTTGTCACCAGCTCTGTATGCAAACACATTATGAGGTGAGTCCATGCAAATGAGGGTAATTTTTCCACTGGGTTATATTTCAAAAGGCAGATCATTAGCCATATGTGTTTGCATGCATGTGAGATGTGAATGTGTGCATGTTTTGACATCTGTCTCCAAGGACGCTGCACACTTTGCATTCACAAAATGGACTGAGAACAACAACCGCTAATGAAAAGCATCCCTCCTGCGCTGTTTATGTGTTTCTAGACAGTGTTTTTTGCCCTTATGATCTCATAACCTTCATTTTTCTTTCCACTGCCCCAGGTCTATCCATAATCCTCATGTCTAGCACAGAAGTGAGGGGCGCAATGAGGTCATTGTTCACACAATAACCTTTTCTTCTCATTTAATCTCTCTCTCTCTTGACTCACCCTCACTGTCGGATGATGTCACACAGTCAGACACATCTACATGCCTGTTCTGTTCATTATACACCTGCAGAGCATGTAAATGTTTAAATGCTAGAGAGTTAGCGAGACCGAGAGAAAGGGTGAAAGACCCCCTGTGGTGAAAATCAAGTTTTTAATGTTGTTCATATGTCTATGTAGTGTTTTTAATATGCTTTAAGACAAACCATGTGAAAATTCATAAGTCAACACCATTACTGAGTATTTTCTCTTTAAAACTCCATTAAACAAAAGACATTCTCAGAAACGTTTTTTTGAAATCTCCGGTCTTTCTTATGTCAACAAACTACCTTGTAACCAATCACGTCAGGGTGCGGGCTAGCTTTAGTATATCTATGCTGTGAAGCAGGGGAGTCTCAAGAGAAGCCAGGTTATCCCGAAATATTTTACTGTTGATATGAAAAATCGGGTACTTTTAGCAATATAGCGGGTGGTTATGTATATGATGTATATTACGATGTTATGATGAACTATATGCCTTTCTCCACTGACGTTCCAAGTTGTTCAAAGCATTTCCAATGATACTGATTTGTGTAATATTACATGGTTTGTATAATATTAGCAAAACATTACTAGCTGTTTGATAACGTAGTCAAGCAAAATTAATACTGTTATGTGTCCGATGTTGTAAAGAGCGATACCATTGTGCAGCATTTACTACAGTAACTTGAGTAAAGCTGATCGAGTGGATCTCTGAGCTGGTGTGAGTGAGTGGAGGAGGGGCTAATTTGCATATTCATTGATCCGTATATACTAAATGAAGCAAGGGTGTAGAGTTACATTCAAGCTATTTTAAAGCATGACAAAAAAAAAATCATAGGAAAAAACATTTAAATATGTAATTTTAGTGATCAAAGATGAGTTTTAAGGGATACAATTACTGACTACAGGGGGACTTTAAGGAATATAAGAATCCTGAGATATGCAAAAGGAAGTGAGTAGAGATTTAATTTCAGACTTATTACTCTTTATAATTATTACTAGCAGAACAGCATGTTATTAGCTGAGGCATGCAGTAAACAGACTGCAACACAAAAGTGTATGTGTATCACGTATCAGCGTGTATCTGGTATGTAAGTCCCTCCCTGGTGACATCACATGTAGTAATGGAATGATTGGGAAGAGGTAATGAATAGATTTGGAAACCTATATTGAAAGAAAATTGGGATGTGTGGTAAAACTGTGTGTTTTATTTGATATCTTATAAGATTTGAAGTGTAAAGACAGTGTAGTACAATTAATTATTCAATTAAGCTATTTATAAAGGACTTTGAATGACTTTCCCAATTCTCTTGGGAAAAACAACAACAAAAAAGCGCTTAAAACATATAAAAGAATTGCAATTTTTGTAAGATTATTTGTTTGGAAACTGGCAAAAAGAAGAAAAATCAAACCATTTACAATTAGAATTTTACATAAAATCAAGCTGAGCATGCAGGGGTGTTTATGTGCTGAATGGTTTGTGTTCAGGTGTGTGTGCGCTCAGGCTTTTGTGTGTGTTTGTAACCTAAACTCTATTGTTTCGAGGCTTGTGGGTATTATAGCACCAAATGAAATGTGCGGTTGAGCACCTCATTGTCAACATAAGAGTTCAAATTACAGGTGCAGTAATCACATACGGGTCCACACACACACACTTCACAACAATACACATGCATACACTTTACAAAAGAATATTACACAACAGTTTAAACCATAATGACATTTTTCGACTAAAGCAGCACACGCAAAATCCAGATGCTAATGACTATAAACAACAGACAGGTGCACGGTAGTCACATTAGAAACAAACATGACATGTGAGTCTTTGAAAAATTCAGCACATGATTACAGAGAGAACAACAGCATTCATCTCACATTGGCTCTTCCAGATGAATAGCACATTAGACAGGGCCGTGTTTGTGTAGTTGTGTCCTTGTTAAAGAGCTACGCTTTGCATGTGCGGTCAGGAAGAGTGAAGCAATTGAATACTGAAGCAGATCAAACTTTCAACGTATGTGGAAGAGGGGATCTTGTGAGCAAGGTGAAAAACAAATCCGTCTCACTGAAATGTGGATAATTTGTACATGCACAAACACCAGCATGCAAACATGTTATTATCTTCACAACATGTTTAGCTAATATACTTCATAAAAACTTGAATTAAATGGGCACATATAACCACACTTCTCTTCACAACTTTCTGGCGCCCGATGCGCACACCTACCCGCCTACATTTACACATCAACAATAGGCCTACCTGTTCGCTATTCAAAAACTTGGCCTGAAACTTTCTTTCTAAAGAATGAAATGTTAGAAACCTCAGTGCTTCAGACTTTGCAAAGAGGCTGTTGTTGTTATAACAGCAATGTAAGTACAGTATAGCTTGTGAGTACATGTAAAATTTCACATGCAAAGAGGACATTTACATAGCCTACTATAGAAGTCTTACAGGCACAGAAACAGGAAATTTAATATTATGAATTGACTCTATGTGCTATAGCTTTTGCATTTAGCCTCAGTGGCCACTGCAACTTTTGGCACAGTTCAAGGTATAGAAATTTTGAAAAAATTAAGAACAAATGTATATACTGAAGAAGTTTCCCACAACAGGACAAAGCAATATTGATATGATCCACCTTTTCGCTAAGCTTCTCATGTTTTAAAGGTGCAATGTGTAAAATTTGGGAGGATCTATTGACAGAAATGCAATATAATATACATAACTATGTTTTCAGTGGTACATAAAGACCTTACATAATGAACCGTTATGTTTTTATTACCCTAGAATGAGCCATTTCTATCACATACACTGCGGGTCCCCCTCCATGTCAAGTCGCCATTATGCGCCGGCATGTTTCTACAGCAGCCCTAAATGGACAAACACTACAGAGCGTGTTTTGTCACTATGTTGTTCTTATTCTAAATTGTTTGTGTTTTTAGAGGCAGCTTGCATCGTCACTACGTAGTAGTAAGTCGTCTGGTTTATTAGAAGCAGAGACCGTTCTTTGTTAGAAGTAAGAAGAAACCTCATTGCTCCACACAAGCTACTCTCTGCTCTCTCAGACGACGACATGTCGGCCAGACAGCCGCCGTCGTTTCTCCGAAAGGGAGGGGTGCGAGGAGTGTTAGTTGCAGTTCGCAACCTCACCGCTAGATGCTGCTTAAATTTACACACTGCAGCTTTAATATACTAAAATGTTACTTTTACTATAGTTAATGATATATACATTGTATTTTAATATTGACAGTTTTTAGAAATATGACAGAACAATTTTGCTATGAGAGAATACTATAAAACTGAATCAACATGCACCAATGCTATTTTTTTCTATATATCCTAATCATTTGTTAACAACATGTATTCTTTACTTCGTTGAGCTCATTGTTTCTGCTTTAAATTAATACATTGTTTAAACTAATACATTGTTAGCTAATGGCATGATTCCTATATGTACAATTCTGAAATTCATAATTTGGACTGATAACAGCCTGATACCCTGGTTACAGTTCACTCTAAATTGTAATGTAGGCATGCATTTTCTGTAAAACTGCTTTGAATGGATATGTATTGTGAAAAGTACTTTACAAATAAATGTGAATTGAATTGAATTGAACTGAACTATACCAAAAGCTGAGATTTTGGTTATAAATAACCAATTTCTTTTGGTGCAAAACAGTTTAGGAACATTAACACAAAAATGTATGAGAAGACCTTAAATAACAGTAGTAGACTTTGTTACTGTATATTATAAAATGAAACAATATCACACAAGCAAGAGAGTGGAATATCTGCACATATGTGATCATACAACAACAGGACAGCAATTTCCCCCACGCCGCTTGAGGCAATATCAGCTCAAAAGCAAAGCCTCTAGCCAACATTTCTATTGTGCCTCGACAGATATCATATGTGCTACTGCAAGATCCTTGGCAATCCCCTTTTGTGTAAAATATGATCCTTTTGATAAGCCAAAAGATACCTCAAATGATTTGCAGAAACAACTTGCAGAAGACAAGTACTCTTTCCAAAGCAGGTCTTTCCAAAAACATCCAATGACTGGGAAAGTACAGCTATCCCTGGTTATTCTTGTTGCTTTGGAACTATCAGACACAGCACTGATCCAAGTACATGCCTTAAAAATAAATAATTTCTATTTGCATACAAATTGAATTTGTATTTTCAAGCACAGATATTGGACTTGCTTAGAAAAAAAAAATTACTTTATATTTTACATTTAAGACTAAAATCATTTTCCAGAATTAGATTTCTACATCTGACCTTTGACCTTTTTTAGGATGCCATCATTTATAACTGACTTTGTCAGTTTAGGGTAAATAATTTTTGTAAAGTTATTCTTGTTGCTTTGGAACTATCAGACACAGCACTGATCCAAGTACATGCCTTAAAAATAAATAATTTCTATTTGCATACAAATTGAATTTGTATTTTCAAGCACAGATATTGGACTTGCTTAGCATCAGCTAGTTTATGCATCTGGCAACATTCAAACATTAGATCTGTTCAGCTAAAATGAAAGAACATGTCCAAAAATCCCTGAATGGGATTGTCCAATATAAAATCAATGCAATCAGCACATTAAATGCATATTTTAGTGTGTTTGGCTGTTAGCAATCTGAATAACGTTAATTGGGAAAAACGTTTATTGGGAAAAACATTTTTTCCCAATAAAACCTTACCTATTAGTGTTCTGATACTTAAAGCAGATCATGGGTGAGTCCTTGCAGGAAAAAAAGCTCAAAATGGCAAAGCTGAAATCCTTGCAAAAGTAAAGATGTTAATCTTCATTAAAACAGCAAAAACATAATTAAAATCCTCATTGGTCATGAACAAGATCCTCGTAAGTCGGCTTAAACACTATTACTGCTCCCATCATGAATGTTGTGTGGACCGTCAGAAGATTTTTTTTGTAAATCAAAGTAGGCCGTTAGAGCGACACAGGAATAACTGTCTGGTAGAATTCTGTTAAGCGAGCAGTGCTATTTGTTGGAATATTTGTTGTTGTCTATGTACCTGAGAACTAGAAATGTGTTAGAAAATCCTGTAATACCACACCACCGATCCTCTGATT